>MU724462.1:0-13433 GCA_026770625.1 Nicotiana glauca | reverse complement strand
GACATCACATACCAAGTATTTGAACACCAAACAAGGTGATTTTACAAAGGTTAAGGTTAGCCATACATACCTGAAGTTGGATTCCTTTCTAATTCCTACTTCCAATTCACCAAAATAATCTATCAACGGCAATATAGTACACGAATCAATACACATAACTTAGAATTGAAGTTCACAATTGTTAGTCAAACACATTTAGGTTATCAACCCCTCTTTGCATACTTCTTTACTCTTACCCAATCCCTCATACTAGATTTTTGGTTTTAAAGAACATGCATGTGTATTTAAACTTATCCTTTTATTTATAAGTTTAAAATCAATGAAAAAGGGTTGGGGATTCTACCTGCAAGAGTGGAGATGAAGACAAGTAGTTGGAATTTTTCGAGCTTGGATGACTTTGGAAAATCAATTGAAGAGGATGAGACTCTCTCTCTCTCAAGAACCCTCTCTTCCTTCTCTCTAGTTTTACCCAAAAAATATGTAAAAATGAAGTGTTGGGTCATTTTATTGAAGAAGAGATCGGGTTGAAAAATTAGAAAAATCTAGAGCCGAGTCGGGTCTGTGGTCGCACTCTGCGATCGCAGAGTGGAAATGCGGTCCGCATAATGGACCGCAGAAGTGCTCCAAAAACCTGACTTCTCTGCCTGGGTTTGCGATAAAAATGCGGTCCGCATTTTAGTTCTGCGATCGCATAATGCGCCGCAGAATTGGCCTCCACAAATCCCTGAGGAACTTATGCGATGATTATGTGGTCCACATTTTGATTATGCGATCGCATAGTGGACCGCATTTTCAACTTCAATTTTGACAAGTCTTCTGCTTCACTCTGCGGCAGGAATGCGGTCCGCATAGCTGATCTGCGACCGCATTCTAGACCGCATACACGATAATTTTCTGGAAACTTGATTCTTTTGATTTTTAAAGCTTAGATCACTACCAAGAATTCTACATATTCCTAACACATATTCAGACCTTGGCATTATGAGCTACTAGGTTTTAAGCACAAAATTTTACGGGGCCTTACACTACGTGACTCAGATAGCAATCAAGGGACATGCACTAGCATATCACCTTGCTGAAAACCTCGTGGACAGAGAATATGAACCCCTAATGACGTATTTTCCCGATGAAGAGGTAGAGAAGACATTGCAGAATCCTATGATGGCTGGAGAATGTTTTCCGACGGAGCAGCAACTTTCAAAGGAGTTGGCATAGGAGCAGTCGTAGTATCAGAAATTGGTAAGCATTATTCGGTGTCTGCCAAACTCAAGTTCCCGTGAACCAACAACATGGCCGAGTATGAAGCCTGCATCCTAGGGCTCAAGATGGCCATTGACATGAATATTCAAGAGTTTCTAGTGATTGGAGATTCAAACTTACTCATACATCAGGTCCAAGAAGAATGGGCAACCAAGAACTCCAAGATACTCCCATATATGCATCACATACAGAAGTTGAGGAAGAGGTTCACAAAGACAGAATTCCAACATGTTCCCAGAATCCAGAACGAACTCGCCGATGCATTGGACAACATCCAAACAAAAACTTCATTGATCCCATTCTAGTAAAGATTCACGATCAGTTAGCTTACTATGCCCACGTCGAAGAAGAAGTAGACAGAAAACCTTGGTTTCAGGATATCAAGGAATATTTGACAAAAGGAGAATACCCAGAACTTGCAAATCCTATTCAGAAACGCACACTTCGGAGGCTGTCCAACAATTTCTTTCACAATGGAGGAATCCTATATAGGAGAACTCCTGATTTGGGATTACTTAGGTGTGTCAATGCAATGGAAGCATCCAAGCTACTGGAGGAAATCCACGTTGGGACCTGCAGTCCATATATGAACGACTTTGTCTTAGCCAAGAAGATACTTCGGGTTGGTTATTTTTGGATGACTATGGAAACAGACTGCACCGAGTATGTTCGGAAATCCCACTGCTGTCAGATACATGCAGACATGATAAAGGTACCTCCCAATGAGCTTAATGCAACAAGCTCACCATGTCCTTTTGCCGCTTGGGGAATGGATGTTATTCGAACAATCGAGCCTGCTGCTTCCAACGGACGTAGATTTATCCTAGTAGTAATCGACTATTTCACCAAGTGGATCGAAGCAGCATCTTACAGAGCAGTAACTAAGAAAGTCATGGCAGACTTTGTCCGCAACCATATTGTTTGTCGATTCGGGATTCCAGAATCAATCATCACTAATAATGGTTCCAACCTCAACAACGACTTGATGAAAACCATGTGTGAGATATTCAGGATCAGACACAAGAATTCTACAGCCTGCAGGCCTCAAATGAACGGAGTTGTGGAAGCCGCCAACAAGAATATCAAGAAGACATTGAGGAAAATGATAGAGAAGCACAAACAGTGGCACGAGAAGCTATCATTTGCTTTATTGGGGTATCGCACCACAGTCCGCACATCAATTGGGGCAACCCCTATATGCTGGTTTATGGTACAGAGGTAGTCATTCCCGCCGAGGTGGAAATTCCTTCCTTAAGGATCATATAGGAAGCTGAGCTTGACGATACAGAATGGGTGAAGAGTCGTTACGAGCAACTAACTCTTATAGATAGGAAAAGAATAAACACAGTATGTCATGGTTAGCTTTATCAGAACAGAATGTCTAGAGCCTTCAACAAAAGAGTCAAACTGAGACAGTTCACACCAGGGCAGCTAGTATTAAAGAAAATTTTTCCGCATCAAGATAAAGCCAAAGGGAAATTCTCTCCCAACTGGTAAGGTCCATACATGGTTCACCGATTTCTAACAGAAGGAGCCCTTATACTTGCTGAAATGGATAGAGACGTTTGGCCAAAACCAATCAACTCAGATGTAGTCAAGCGTTACTATGTGTAATCTTTATGATTTCCTATATGATATAAATTGAACTACGTTTGACCTAATTATGTTTAAGAGGGGATACGTAAGCAGTCCTATGGGTTTGGTCACAATTCAATAAAAATTTCTTTTCCTCCCGCAATTGGAGACTGGGGCAGAATTTTGAGAAGGACCCTCAAAATTCCGAAGTAATTTCAGCCAATCATAGCAAGTAGCCGTCAGAAGCATCAGCCCATTAAACCGGTGCAGAATTTTGAGGAGGACCCTCAAAATTCTATAGCAAGAGAGGTCGCAATGTCTTGAGCCGCGTCACAGTCGTCGATTTATCTAAAATTTGTTTCTTAAATATATACTTATGTCATTTTTTTTATAAATTCATGCATGTTTATTATCGAAATCACCTTGTTTAGCAACGCTACCCCCAACGATGCATATCGTATTACCAGATCATAGCCGAACAGGTCAAGCAGAGCTAACGGGGATGCGAACTAACCTCCCCCACCCCCCAAAAACCTCACGATTTTTCTTTGGATGCAGACACTTGGATTGAAAAAACATCTGACATACTATACACCCATGAGACAAGCGTTGTTCAGGAATACAACTCTCAGAATGTTGCATTTGCCAGCATTTTCTACCCACGCACACCGGTGATATTCCCTATATCACAATGTCCCAGCAGTCACAATATCACAACCTTCTATCAGCTAAGAAAACTATACTAATATTTGCCATTTTATTTCTGCATTTCATAAGGCTACCATTCTGCCTTTTGAGACTAAACACTATCTCCACCTACATTTTCTGCATTGCATAAGGCTACCATTCTACCTTCTGAGACTAAACACTGTCTCCACCTGTATTTTTTGCATTGTATAAGGCTACCATTCTGCCTTCCGAGACTAAACACTATCTCCATCTGCATTTTTCGCATTGCATAAGGCTACCATTCTGTCTTCCGAGACTAAGCATTGTCTCCATCTGCATTCTACATGGCTGAAAGATCACCACCTTATTTATATTATGCATGGCTGAAAGATCGCTGCCTTTGCATTCTGAACGGCTGAAAGATCGCCGCCTTTACATTCTACATGGCTAAAAGATTGCCACCTTGTTTACATTCTGCATGGCTGAAAGATCGCCACCCTTACATTCTGCAAGGTTGAAAGATCAGCGCCCCTACATTCTGCATGGTTGAAAGATTGCTACCTATTGCATCTCATAGGCTGAAAGATCGCCAATCACTGCATTTCATGGGCTGAAAGATTTCCAAATTATCCGAGGGCATCATTGTTCAGAGGCACCATTTGCATAGCCCGAGAACACCATGAAATGGGTTGAGGATCCCTTTAATCTTTTGCATATCATTATTCAAAGGCATCATGGTTCAGAGGCATCATTCTCATAACCCGAGAGCATCATTTCATAGCCTACGAATCCTTTATTATTATACGCTTCATGGCCCCGGACATCATGGTCTAAGAACGTCATCCTAACCGTCCAAAAACAACATTCATGGTCCGACGAGAATTTGCATCACGTTTAAATTTATGCACACTATGCTTGTATTGCTTATTTGTAGGTAAATCGACGAGCAACGGCCATCTCGGTAGGAGCGATCCTGCTCCAATTCCCGCAGCCCTATCAGACCTTAACCATTTACCCCATCCTGAATATCGCGCCCGTTCTTGAGAAGTCTCCATCAGCATATTCTGCCGACAAATCCTTAACTACATATGACCTGATTCCTGAAAGACCAGGGATATGTAGGCAGCTCATAATCCAAGGCACAACCTATGTCTCTTCACACCGTCCCGCTCGGTCAAAATTGGCCATCATATCTTTACCCGACAACTCTTTCATCCTTCCCGGGTAAAGAGGCACAGCTGTTGATACCCAATTTTTGCCTGTATTGTTTAATTAGCAAAATAGCTTCAAAATGACATGTATATTCTTGTATAAGTATGTCCTAACATTTTATTATTTTTCCCTAATTTTTTACAAGATTCTTAAATCAATTTATTGCCTTATTTTATCAAGAAACCCCCAGTAATTATTCCTAATATTATCATTTTGGTAATCCATTTATTGAACACTCATATTTATACCAAAATATAGCTAACATAATTTTTTGTACATTTTTATAAATTTATTTAGTATTTTTTAGCTAAATTGCATATAATTATAATATTAGCCTCATTTAAAGTTTAATTATGTTTATAAATATAGAATTGGCTCCAGTATTTTTAATTTGATAATTATGTATTATTAATTATTTTAGTACCTTTAGTTTATTTTTAGAAATTATTCTACTATTTTTTATAAAATAAACAAGGGAAAAATGGCTATTTAAATACTAGTCCCGTTTATTTCAATTATAGCCCTAAGTCAACCCCCAGTTAAACCCAGCCTGAGGCCTAATTACCCTGACCCAAATCCTACTCTACCCGACCCATGACCCAAATTAAATAACCCACCTCGATTCCCTTTAATCCCAACCGTTGATCGCCTAGATCAACGGCTCACAGTAGCCCTTTCCTTTTTAATAACCAATTACCCCTACCCCTTGTCATTTTCCAACTATAGCTGCCCTTGAATCCCCCATTCTCCCAAACTCTCTCTCAAACCTAGCCGCCGCCTTTAATCACCACCCCAAAATTGCCTGAATCCATGGCTTCCAAAGCCATTAAAGGCATGTACCCGCCTCCTATAACTCCTAGATGCTCGATTATTACGGTTTCAAGACTAAACCTTGAAGAAGTTTGGTCCAGACCTTGGTTCATTTCAGTGCTATATTGTCTTGTGTCATCTTCGACCTTGTTCCGGCCAGCTATGGCTATTCAAGCCTGATCTCGTCTTCTCCTGCTTAGAACAATGACTTTCCAAAGCCTTTCTCACCATCTGTGTTCATCTAAAACCCTAACCTTTGAGGTTTTTCTGATTCTTTTAGATCCATTGTAGATCTGTGTTTTCTCTAAAGCCTTTCAACGTTTTCTCAAAGTTTATTGCAAAACTCTAATTTTAGAACCTTTGTCTTTTCTGATCTAGGGTTTTTGTTAATTTATTTCTAAGCTCTTCTGATTTTTAAACATATTGTACTGTGTTTCTTACGTTGTTATTCTACGGTGTTTCTTTATGTTGTTTTACTGTGTTGCTTATGTTGTTCTTCTACTGGAATATGCATGTTGGAGGTTTTAGTCCTCTTTTAGACTTCTGATTTTATTTGTTAGTATTTTTTGCCTGATTTACTTGTTTTCATCTCTATACTCGATTGATGGGGAAAACCCTAGATTTTGGGTTTCATTCGAGTATTGAGACTATTTTCTATGTGATTAGTTTGTTTCTCATCTCTAAACTTGTTTGGTTTCAAAACCCTTATTTCTTTTGTCACGACCCAATTCCCAAACTCGGTCGTGATGGCACCTCTCGTAAAGACAAGGCTAGCCAACAGAACAACAATGCCCCTTTTTAATAGTTAATAAACATAAATGAATGGATAAATACGACTTACTGGAATTAATAACTGATATTTACAACCCAACACAGCTCGACCGGGGTCTCACAAGCCACGAGCATCTAAAGAAGTCTGAACACAACTACAGGGCCAATAATATACACAATAAAATCTGAAATCAAAAGACGAAGTCCGGTGCCGCGAACGATAGCGGTCACCTTGCTCAACTACAGTAGTAATAACTTCAATCAGCTATTAACCTGCTTCTGGGTGAACAATACCTGCAACTGCACGTGAGGTGCAGGGAGTAAAGTGATTACTCCAACTTAATGAGTAATAAAAGTAAATAATAACTGAGCGGTAAGAAAACACGTAAAACACTCCATCATGCTATGTAGGGCAGTGCAAATCTTTGAGAGAACAGTAAAACCGTGAAATCCTTTCGAAAATATCTAGGCTCAGTTAAAACTTCCTTTGAAAATATTCTTTCCAACAGTTAAGCAAATGAATGTGAAGGCAGATGGTGCAAATCAGCACATAAGTCAGCCCCTCGGGCACAACACTCCACTAACAAAATAACAGCAGGGTGCCTGGTAAACAGTGCAAGACGTAGCATGGATGCCAATGAAATAAGAGTGCTGAATGTCATGACACGTAGTACAAATAAGAACCAATGCATGAATGAAATGCAATGCATATTACCGCTGCAGCGCGCAGCCCGATCCATTTGGGTACCTGCACTCACTGTAGGGGTTCAGACTCCAGAGGGCCTCCTACAGCCCAAGCGCAATATCATCATAACATCGCTGCGGCGTGCAGCCCGATCCATCCTCAGTCCAGAACATGCACGTAAGCCACTCGGGCAATATTAAAGTAATAGCTCTCAGCTCAAAATGTCAGAAAATGTAGCTTAAGTTTCAAATCTTAGAAATATGGCTGAACATTTCAAAAACAGTGTTTAAACTCAGGACTGAAATCAAATAATATGCAAAGTAATGCGAAAACAGTGATATCAATCCCTGAAGAATTCACATAGTTGGCCCGAAGCCCAAACATAATAGTCAGCCCAATATTATGATGATAACAAGTAGTTTTAGTCAAATACGTGGTAATTTAATCAATCGGGATGGACCAAGTCACAATCCCCAGCGGTGCTCTACCCCACGCCCACTATCTGGCGTGCAAGTCACCTCAATATAGTACTACGATGTGCCATCCAGGGTTTCAAACCCTCAGGATATCATTTACAAGTATTACTCACCTCGAACCAGTGAAATTCCTCGCTCGCGATGCCTTTTCCCCTCAAATCGACCTCCACGTGCGTCAAATCTAACCAAAATCAGAGCGAATACATTACAATATGCCAAGAGAACAATACCCAATCGAAAACAATCGAAATATAGCAAAAATCTCGAAACTAGCAAAAAACGAGCCTCGAGCCCACTTCTCAAAAAATTACAAAACTTACATTACCGGATTCCTCGTCTCGCCACGAGTTCATATATACCAAGAACTCCCAAATCCGAGCTCAAATGACCTATCAAATTCCAATTTGAAATATCAAAGACTCAAGCCCTAGCGTCACCCTCTTTTGATGAATTTCAACCCATTTTCATGTTAAATCTAACATAATTTCATGTATTTAGGTCAAGGGACTTACCTTCAATCGTACCTAGTCGAAATCCCCCTTCAAATCCGTCCAATAGCTCTCAAGATCGTTTAAAAATGGTGGAAATAACTTAACCATCGCGGAGCAAAAATGAATATAAAACTCCTACTGGCTTCAAGGGTTTCCGCTTCTGCGGTCCCCACGCCCGCTTCCGCATGACCGCTTATGCGGTTTTTGTCCGCTTACGCGGAATTTCATTAAATCACCAAGGCCGCTTCTACGACACAAAATTTCTCGCTTTTGCGAAATCTCACCTCTATGCCCAAACCGCTTCTGCGATTTCGTGTCCGCTTCTGCGGACTCGCTTAGGCAAAAATACTTCTGCTTATGCGAAACTTCCCAACTCAGCCTTAAACCGCTTATGCGACCAATCCATCGCTTCTGCGGAACCGCTTATGCGGTCCATTTCCGCAGAAGCGAGCATACCAGATACCAACAAACATCTGCCACCCTCTTAACTTGGATTTCATCCCGTTAGCCATCCGAAATCACCCTGAGGCCCCCGATACCTCAACCAAAGGCACCAACACATCCTAAAACATTATTCAAACTTGATCCAATCATCAAAACACCTCAACTAACACCGAAATCATCGAATTACACCAGATTCAAGCCTAAGTTTTCTTAAAACTTCCGAAATGCGCATTCGATAAAAAAACCCGACCAAGACACCTCCGAATGATCTGAAATTTTGCAGACATATCCAGAATCATCTAACGAAGCTACATAAACTCTCAGAATTCCATTCCGACCCTCGGATCAAAATCTCACCTATCAACCGGAATTCGCCAAAATACTAACTTCGCCAATTCAAGCCTAATTCTACACGGGACCTCCAAAATCAATTCCGATCACGTTCCTAAGTCACAAATCATCCCCCGAAGCTAACCGAAATACCGAAAATCACATCCGAGCCCTATAACTAATAAGTCAACGTACGGTTGACTTTTCCAACTTAAGCCTTCCTTAAAGAGACTAAGTGTCTCATTTCTTATCAAAACCAATCCAAATCAACTCTAACACACCACATACCGATAACAAAACATGAACAAACATAAAATGGGGGGAAATGGAGCAGTAACACATGAGACGATGGGTAGTGTCATCATATTTTTGGACCTATTCGAGTTTCTGAAAGTTGTTCATCTATTGCTCGATTGAATTTCAAAATCTTTTGTTTTTGTATATGATTCTGATTTCCTGCTAAACTATTTAAGGTCTTTTACTTGACCCTTTGGCATGCTATTTGATATTTTCTCTTCTCTGTTACTGAGTAACTGAAATCAACCTATGTGAGTACTTGTGTTTGCTACTGTACGGTGTGTCTTTTTGTCCTAAATTTAGCCTTGCATGCTTAATACTTATGTACTCTTTTATATGCTGAATTTCCTTTTGAAATAACCCTTAATTGTAGGCTAATTTTAGAACTCCTCGTGTAAGTTTGATTGACTCTTTCCTTGTTTACTAATTTCCCTATTTCTTGGGTTGATTCGAAAAATTTCCTTAGCCTTTCGATTCTCCTATTTCTGACTTGATTTGTTTGTTTATTCATGAATTAGTAATTTCCCTTGATTTACTATGTATTGGTTGGTTTATTCTATTTCTTACCTTATTTGGTTAACCGTGTATTTCAAATATTCTTCATTAATTCTTTCTTTAATTAAACTCTTATGTATTTACTCCTAATTGTCTACTTTGCACAAGGTGCTTACTTGATCCCCTTCCTTAAATAATTTATGTCCATTACCGTTGGTTTTAACTCCTTGATTAAAGGAAGTCTTTGATACTGATTGATTTTTAATTGATACTGTGAGCACGTGATTTTTTCCCTATATGAATTACTCCCAGAAATTCAAAACAAATAATTTCTTTTCATTATTTTCAATTTTGTGGATTTTCGTGGCATTTTCTGTTATTTGCTTGCATTTATTTGTGCATTTTTAATTCATAAAATACAAAAAAATATGTTTCATTTGTATTTAGTATTTAACTTTGCATTTTAGGATTAATTAAGAAAATTAGTTATTTTATAAAATAGAAAAATAAAAAAAAAATAAAAAAATATAGTTTAGTTTGCATTTTTTAATTTTGACTTTGATCTTGAATAGTGTTTCTTTAAATTAGTTTTGTGTTAATTATCATATAGATTTAATTAGTGTTATTTATTTAATTTGATTTAAGAATTAATTCAAGTTTTTATTTTTAGTTTTAATAAATAAAAGATTTGAATTTAAAGGAAAAAAAGAAAAATATCCAAAATAGGCCAGCCAAGCTTTGGGCCATTTTCAAATCACCTGGCCAGCCCAAGTGTTCCCCCAAATCCGCTCCAAAATCAAGCCTAAACACCCCGGACCCGGTCCAGCCCCCACCCCTTCAAAACGGCGTCGTTTCTTCTAGAATCGATCCCGGTCATCGAGGTTCTTGGATCTAACGGCTGGGAAGTGGGGTTCTTTTGATATAAAATTGTCTGAATTTGCTCCCTACCCCCTCATTCATCATCTCTAAACCCTAATAACAGACCACCGCCCTCTGCCGTCCGCCGCCGATCGAAAATCGCCTCCGCCGGTGGCCGGTCCCCAAATAATCCCAAATTTACACCACTACCTCACCTCCTCCTCCTCATTATGGATCTAACCTTATTTTCCCTCAAATCCCATCCTAGCTCCTCGAATATTTGAATTAGTGGTCGCCGCCTCCGCCGCCCACGGTGGGCCACCTCCAAATCCCACCAAGTTACACCATGGGCCCTCCTCATCCTCCTCTCCTTAAACCCCCACTTATTTCCCTTCAAACGTTTCTCCAGAGACTCGAATTTCAGATCAAAATTTCGGATGGAACCCTAATTGGGGATGATTGGTTTCTGGGCTATAATAGCCCTTAATTATGTGTTTTCTCAAGAAAACACGTAAATAGGGACAATTATAGTCCGATTAAATCCAAGGAATCGTGCCACCATTCGAACCCTAATCTAATTTCAAGGTATTTCATCGTCTTCTTTGTTTTCTTTTTATTCTTGTTTCTTGTTTGTTTTCTTTCATTTTTACTCAGAATTTTTTATTTCTTGGTTGATTTAGAACTCTTAGGGTTCTGTTCATGTTTAATCCTGTCCAGTTTTGATTTTTGTTTTTGGTTTAATTCTGTTATGATTCTGATTTTTCTCTATTTTTGTGTTTGTTTTCAATTAAACAATTGGTGCTGTTAGATTGACCTTAATTTTCAATTTTGTTTTAATGGCTAATTACTGATTGTTAGAATTAATTTCCTTCTTAGAATTTGTTTGGTACTAGCTGTTTGATTTCAGCTCCTAGTTAGTTAACTAGGGTTAGTAGACCAAGGTAAAAGAGGGCTAGTTTAGTTAGTAATTTTTAGAAGCAAAAGGGGTAATATGGGTAATTCAACATAAGGAATCTGATAGTAACTGAAAATGGAACTCCCTATGACCTTCTAGATGGGGTTTTAAGTTAAAATTGAAAAAGATAGGTGTAGTGACTTGGGTAGCAAGTCAATAAATAAGGGACTAAATAGTCTAAAATTTGAAAATAAAAGGGACTAAAAGGAAAAAAAAACCTGCAGGTATTGCCCTAGGTACTTGCCTATAAAAGGCACCATTTCTTGCCTTAGAAGGCAAGACTTTAGAGCTAAAAAAATCCAGAAGTAAAGGCTGCCCAGTTTTACTGTTTTAGGAAAAGGTTTAGAAGCTGAAAATCTTTAAAAAAAAAGGCTGCTACTGTTCTATTGCAATTTAATTCTCAATTCGAAGAAGTTTCACTCTTAAAATCAACTTTGTTTCTTATGCTGATAATGGCTTGAAGTACAGTTCAATTCAAGATTGGTTTAGGGTCTGTTGATTCATTAGGGCTGAAGTTGGCATTTTAACTTTTGGCATTGCATTTTGGTTTCAAAATAAGTCTATTAAGTTCATCCCTGGGGTTTGTTTATTGCTATTACTGCTGCTCTCCTCACTCTTCCTTTTGTTTGTGTTATCCAGGTATTCTTCTAACTCAATGACTGAGTATCGAATCATGTAAATCGATGATTGGATGGAATACAAGCTGATATTAGCTCAATTTCTTCTATTATACTGTTCTCTGCTGTATTAAATACTCAGTTTCAATATAATTAGCATATTTAGAATGATGTGCAGCAAGTTTTGTAGCTTTTTCATGACAAAATGAATCATGGAATCCATTTATGTAGCTATATGTCTGGACTTACTGTTCTGAATCACAAGTTAAGTTTTCATGGCTGATTGAGGAGATTTTTTATGACTGTAGGATGTTATCAGTAGTGTTAAATCTTTATGTGAGCTTGACTGGTTCATAGGTGCTGAGATTTAGATATGTTAGTCAAGTGTAATGAATATTTAAGATCACCAAGACTGTTCAATATGGGCTCATGTATGCTTTTCTTTGATTTCTGTTAAAGATTAGAGATGTTTAGTCAACTGTAATGGATGTTCTGTTCGTTTTTTAGGCCAAGCAAATGATTACTTGTTTTAAAATTCATGCGTAGGTGATGTTTGATTTCTTTAAAGGTTATTAATTAGAAAAATGAATCAAAAGATCAGAACAGGATCATTATTTCTGGTGTTCATAAGTTAATATCCCCTTTGTGTTAGTTTTAGTAGTTTCTTTCAAATGAATAACGAATCAAAGGTTGATTACAGTGTTTTGTGTGGGAGGCATGTTTTGTGCTAAATAGCAGTGGGCCACATTACGAGCCCATTTAGAATAACACCAGCCTGGGAATTGAGGGCCTCTGTTTGTAAGCTATCAGACTTTTGTCGGGCTTGTTTTCAATTTAATACTTTGGGCCTTTAATAGTTAGCCCAGTTTCAACATAGAGCACTCCTTTATGATTTTCATGAGTACCACGCCTTTAGCAATGTGCTCATCAACAAGTGGGTTCATCTGGCCCAAATATCAAGCCATTTTATTTTAAAGGGCACGTTTTTTGTCTCTGAACGGAGGCTTTGACAAGCATTGGGCTTGCCACTAGGCCTGGTAGCCTTTGAGCAATTGAGAACATAAATCTAGGTAAAATACGATTGTGGTTAAAATACATCTAGGATTCATTAATTAGTATTAGCTTAATATTAAAAAATAATTAATATTCATAGCAAGCCTTTAGGGTCGTTAAAATACGATTGTTGTTGCGTATACATTCGCGTAACATGACCATAATCCTAAAATTAACTCGGAGTATGCGTTCGTGCAACTTCGCTCAATCCTTTCTTAATAATAAAATAGGCTCCAACTTTTAATTATTTAAGTTCACATAAGTTCATTAAAAATCACATATGGCCTTTTTAGTAATTTCGTAGGCTAGACATAAAAATAATAACCAAATATTTCGTAGAATATCCTTTAAGGCCGTTAAATGTGAGCACGTGATTTTTGCCTTACATGAGAATTATTCCCAAAATTTCAAAATAAATAGTTTTGCATTGTGTGT
>MU724460.1:11832-22074 GCA_026770625.1 Nicotiana glauca | reverse complement strand
TCCAGCAAAACGACGTCGTTGATTGAAATCAATCCGGGCCGTCGAATCTTGATCAAACGATCAGAAGGCACGAGCAATTTTGCATATCAAACGATGACGTTTTAAGTCGTCAGATCTGAACCGTCCATTGGTTCAATCTAACGGACAATATTGAGCCAGCCATTAACCAAAACGACGTCGTTCCGTGTTTATAATACCAGCCATTAGAGACAGGTTGGAACGACGCCGTATGATTTCATTTGATCTAATCTTGGCCGTCCAAGCTCTCTAATCCAATGGCATGGAACTCATAAGCTATTTCACAGATATGTGTCTGAATGTATAGGTTATATCAGAGACATGTCTATCTTCTTCATCGTATCTCAAGTCGCCGGACTGGTTCGCCGCCGGTCGACGCCACCAGTCCCTTTGCCCCCCAAAATAACACCGTAGAAAGCTCTAATCATCCTCTATCCATTCACATAAGCCACTTTCTTCGAATCAACCCCTAGGTCCTCGAATATTTCTTTTTGTGTCGCCGGAACCCTACTCCGGTGAACACTAAGTATGCCAAATTAACCTATTTTTACACCATAGCTTCATCTCTACCTCCTCTATACTAATATGGTAGTATCTTGGCTCAAATATAGCCAGAACTACTAAAATACCTGTTTTAAAAATTTTCTGCCTGTAAATGCATATTGCAATCCTTTTGATTCCTGACCGGAACAAACCTATCCATGTGTATTCCTCTGGAAAACACATGGTTCGGTATGTTTCGTGTCAAGAATCTTTGAGGATTCTGTCAAAGTCAACGGTTCGAGGCCAAAGCAGTAAGCCCCTTCATTTTAATTTGCATAATTTTCTTTTCTTCTGTTACTTCTTCTCTTCTGATTCATTCAAACTCTTTTTTATTATTAGTCCGGATAAAATTAGACCACAACAGATGAACTATATTTTTATTTCTTTGGTTAGCTTAGTTGAAATTTACTAAGTTGTTTACCAGCGTTGGCCTTTAACAAATAGTTAGTCGTATAGGTTGAATGTTACCCAGTAATCACCTCTATGCCTCTTGGATTACATGAAGCTTTTTCTTTTTTGGAAAGGGGTCTTGACCAGTTAAAGGTTTGTTCATTCTTTAGTTGTTTGTTTATAGCTGAAGCTTAGTAAGGGATAATAATTTCAGTCTAGGAGGGAAGAATCAATAATACCGGGTCTGTAATTTTCAGACCAATAGAAGGTTAATTTGGGCATAAAAAAGGGTAGTGTTATCAAGCATTGGTAATTTTAAAAGCAAGGGAGGGGCAGTATAGGAATTGGAATAGGTGGGGAATCTTCTAGAATAGGCTATAGTGTAATGTTCAGTAAAAAGGCTGAACTTACTTGAATAACAAGTTAGAAATAAAGGGACCAAAACTGAAAATTTAACAAAAGGACCAAAAGAAAACAAAAATCTGATAGACCTTTCCTTGTTGCCTATAAATTGGCATTCTCATGTTTGTTGAAAGGAGAGGAGATCAGTCAAAAATTACCCCTGTCATTCGAAATTAAAATTCATATACTTCAAAAAACAAAGTAAAGTAGAAAGTTTGCAGAAAACAGTTCAAAAAAAATACTGTTTTATTGTTTTAAAGAATTTCAAGCTAAAAGGGAGTTTCGGTGTTGATTGTTGCTGCTTCTATCAGTGCTGATCTCCTCCTCTTTCTTCTTTTGCATTTTTCCATTCCAGGTACACAATTTTAGCTTGTTTCCATGTGGTATATCCAATTGAGATGAAATGAAATGGGAGTTTAAATTTAGAAGCTCCAATTGATATTTATTCTTGTACTCAATTGTAATAATCTGGTTTGCTGTTTGTTAAAGTGTATTGGACTGACTGAACTTTTAGGTATAATGGACTATTAGTTCTAGGATTTTTGGAAATTATTTGTTTAAGTCTATTTGTAGTAGAGTGAATGTATTTGTGATAACTTCTAACTGTTTAAAGACCTGGACTGCTAAGTCGATTTCAATGCAGTAGCTTAATTTGGTTAACTGTTAGTTGAACATCAATGACTTCGAAGTGGAAGATAAATTTGTGGACTGGTTTAATAAGTTTAATTGTAGCTAGTAGTCATTTTTATCATTGTTCCTGCTGAAGTAAAGTGGTGCTTGCATTTAAATAAGGTTCTAGATCTGATTGGTGTAGGGCATTTGAATTGTTGACAAATTAGTATTCATTTTGGGTACAAGTCATAATGTGTTTGGAATTTCATCTTAGTTAATTAGTATTGTAGTTTAATTAACACTTCCAATTGAGTAAAACGTGCATATCTTTCCCTTGCTACTAACTGGTTAACAGACCAAATATGATTCGTATAATTTAAATGCATATATGGTTCAGCTGGGATATGACTTGGTTTAGAGATTGTGAAGATCTTGTTTATTAATTATAATGATGGGAATGTTTTGTCAATGTGCTTCATCACTACTGTTGCACGGGCTCGACGCTGGCCTCATGACTGCTTGGGTTGTAGTTGTCCCTATTGGGATTCGATCCAAGGCTGGGGCATCGCAGCTGCTTGAGCCATCTTCTACCTACGCTGGGCTTACACAATTGGGTTGTATCAAAGCCTATCATGCAGGCTGGTTCATGGTTCGAGTTTGGGATGGGAGAATTCAATTATTAGATTACTTATGGTATAATTCTATTCACAACTAATTAGGTTCCTTCCTTTTGGAGACAAATAATAAATAGAAAATCGTAGTCCCTTAGGAATGGCCTTTAAATAAAAAATGATAAGACGAGCCTCGCCGAAACAAATATAACAATAGCGGGGCCCTAGTTATTTACTTATCAAAAATACTTAGAGATTCGGGACAAGCCATTTAGCAAATTTCATGGTTTTCCCAAAAGATAACAATACGTTAGCATCTTTAGGCGCGATTTTAATTAAAATTACTTCCTTAAAAAAGGGGTGTGCATTGATTGCAACCCAAATCTAAATCTCGGCGAAATCCAAATGTGTTAATAATCACGTGTACCCTGGTGGTAACGAGGTTAAAAATACATTTTCATGACGTCGCAATTCTTAAAATAAACCAATAATTAAAAATGGCCAAATTTGGAGATGAGCCTCGCTAAACCCAAAATAATTGCGGGGCCCTCGATAATTGATTATTAACAATATTTAGAATTTGGAGGGGCTATTTTAGCAAATTTCAATGGCCTTTCCCAAAATATCATCACGCTAGAACCGTTAAGTACGATTTAATTACTTCCTTAAAACTCGGGTGTGCATTGATTGCAACCCAAATCCAAATCTCGACAAAGTCGAAGTGTGTTAACGGAAACGAGTGCCTTGATGGCAACGTGATCGGAAACATGCTTTCACAATGTCGCAAATCTTTTCAAAATGAATAATAATAAAAGGTTTATAAATGAAAGCACATAAATTAGCATGTAATAAAATCAGATAAAAAATCAAAATACAACAGTTGAGCGACCGTGCTAGAACCACGGAACTCGGGAGTTCCTAACACCTTCTTCCGGGTTAACAGAATTCCTTACCCGGATTTCTGGTTCGCGACTGTAATACAGAGTCAAAACTTCCTCGGTTCGGGATAATTCGGTGACTTGAGACACCATTATATTCTCAAGTGGCGACTCTAAAAATTTATATTAACTAATCCCGTTCTGACCGTCCTTTAATTGGAAAAACTCTTTTTATTATACCCTCCGCGGGGTGTAAGCCCTAAAAAAGAGGTGTGACAGTTATTATTGAGGTGGCGCAAATGTCAAGTGACGTGCGTGCACCTTGAGAATCGTGACCTGGTTCATTTCATGGCATCGTTTAGCGACTCTTTCTTGTTGATCTTCTTGTTTCCATCATGTGATGAAGTAAATGAGTTGTTATCATGCTAGAAATCACGTTAGGTCTTTATGCCGATGTTGTAGGACCCTAATGGTCGTTTCTTGGTGTCATCTCACTGATTTCATTGACATTTTGTACTCAGTCATAGTCACGTATTTTATAACGTATCTAAGTCTCAATTGTTATTTTTTGGCATATCATAACATATCATTGTTCCGGGCTAGTTTTCATGGCATTGTGACCCCGTGGGTGAGACTGGAGTGTGATGATTAAGTGAGGCTGAGAGCCTGATTATGAGTGACAGTTATGGGATCGGGATGCATGCCGTAGCGGTTATATTGGTTTGTGATAGATTTTGGGTTGAAGGAGCCCCTCCGAAGTCTGTACACACCCCAGTGAGCGCAGTTGATATTATAATTTGGAGATGGATCTTCTCCATGACGCTGGATTGGCCTATGTCCTCAATACTGGAGACTGATGGTCAGTGATGTATATATTCCGAGATGGATCTTCCCTGGGCCATGTAAGCCATATACAGTACCAAGTGGTTGTGAGGTTATGATTATTACCTCGAGATGGATCTTCTCCATAGGGCTGGACTGGCCTTCCTCAGCACAGATTGACTGTTGTCAGAGATGTATATATTCCGGGATGGATCTTCTGTGGGCCGTATGAGCCATGTACAGTAGTACTGAGTGGACGAGCATTTGAGAGTGTGAGCACATGAGATATTCAGCATGGTGCATCACATACAACATGTGAATTGCCACGTAGATGTAGCAGAATTTAATTCTTTACCTTGTTCGTATATGCTCTATTTTACTACTTAAGCTGCCTATTAAATTGAAAGCATGCATATGTTTTTGCACATTCTTTTCTATTATTTTTGTTGCAGTCGAGTTCGTCACTACCTTTCAGTCCACAGTTTGGACTCGTTACTTACTGAGTTGGTGTACTCATGTTACCCCTTAGCACCTTGTGTGCAGATTCAGGCACTTTTGGTCCCAGTAGCAGTCGTTGATCGAGGCTTCAAGCTTTAGGAGACTATCAAGGTATCTGCACTGCGTTCGCATGCCTTGACTCTCCTTTTTTATCTCCAGATGTATTTCAGTTTATTCCTTTAAACATTGTAATAGACTATGTTCTCCTCTAGATGCTCATGCACTCAGCGACACTCCGGTTTTGGGCAGTTGTATCGTAATTTGGATTGTGTTATGTTTTCAAAAATGTTCCTTAATAAATTGTCGCTTTTGTATTTATTGTTTAAAATATTTTTTCAATGTTGGCTTATTGAGTTGAGGCTGACCTAGTTCCACGATAGGCGACATCACGATGGGTCGAGTTTTGGGTCGTAACACTTTCATTAGTTTTATTTCGGAAACTTAAATGTAGTAATTGACATTTGTTCGTTTGGTCACATATCAGTCTTGAGCACCCGACATCTTGTGAGTGAATAACAGACAATTAAGTATTCCTTTCTTTAATTTTATTTATTTTAATTATAAAACAGCGGAGAATTTTTATTTCCATGATAGCCTAAAATTTTTCAACCCTTATCCTTAAAAACATTCTTAATTAAAAAGTGCTAGCCTGACTAAAAGAACTATATGGGGTCAAATTTGACCCTATACGTCTCTATGTCAAAGGGTACGCCTGTAAGCGTACACCCATTATAATAAGGGCACGGTTCGGACGTGAGGGCGAAGGCGATGCCATTTAGAACTGGACGTCCTCGCTAGGAGGACGTCAACCACGTTCAATACTTTTATTACTATTCTAAGGAAGGCCCCTCCTTATATAAAGGGGACCTTCCCATTGTAAAAGGAATTAGTGTTATTATCTAATAATACAACTCTCTCAACTCTCTCTTATTCTCCCCTATCCTCTTTTTATCTCTTACTTCTGACAAACAGTTGTTCTCAAGTTCATCATCTTACAATATTAGATCTGTCATAACTACATTGTTCTTACATCCCTAGGCTTATTATATTTGATTACGATTTACCCTTTCATATTTTTTGATTGTTTTAGCTTCCAAAGTATCATTTAACTTTTGAGCAAAATAATTTGGCGCCGTCTGTGGGGATTTCGAGAATCAAAATCATAGTATCTACCTAAAGATCAACCAACTACCTTTCTCTACATCACACGAAAACAAAAGATGGCTGAAAACAACACCAGATCGAAAGCTATAATGGGTGTCACAACCAACCTTCTTGGTCCTCTCAACGAGGCCAGTGACGATATCATTATTAACGCAACCCCCAACACCGCACCAGGTGCAGAGGTCTCATCTTCCCCATCCGAAGATCTAACGATCTTGCACGAAAAAGGAGCTTCCACGTCTGCTGTTAAGGAAGCACCCTCGGTAGTCAAAAAGCTACTGGAAGAATGGCTAACAAGCACCCTAAGTGGCTTGGTTGAGAAACCACCACAAGGCAACATCAGATCTGTGCCAACGGTAAGCATCACCGCTGCCATGGGCGAACATGAGGATACACGAGTAAATAACCAACCCATCGAGGCACGGACCAGCGACGGTACGTTAACTGCCATCCTAAGGAAGATGGAAGAAATGGAAAACGAAAACAAAGAACTCCGTGTGAGCACGTGATTTTTGCCCTACATGAAAATAACTCCTAAAAATAGACGAAAATAATTTTAATTGATTTTTAGGTGTTTTTCTTTATTTAGTTGCATTGCATGCATTTTAAACATTTTTAAAAATCATAGAAAAAACCATAAAAAATGTCACATTTTAATTTCATGCCACCTTAGGTTTAATTTGCATTTAGGAATTAATTACATTGAGCTAATTGTGCTATTAATCAAAAATAACAAAAAAAATTATCATTTTTACATAGTTAGATAATTAGCTTAATTTTACAATTTGAATTAATCTAGGAATTTAGTTTAGATTTTTAATTAATTAAAGAAAGAAAAGAACAACAAAAAGAAGAGGAAAGTGAAAAGGCTTGGCATTAAATTCAAATTGGTCAAACATTTGAAAAGCCCAAATTTTCCCCCCAAAAGACCCTCCCCAAAATATTTTCCCCCAAAAACCTTCCCCAAAACTACACCCTACCCCACACCCTCTATAAAACCATTTTGCCACCAAAATAAAAAGGGGGAGGACGAAAAGCAAAGAAAAAAGAAAACAAAAAAAGGGCTCTAGTGATCTCTTCTTCATCTTCTTCATTGTGAAGAAGAAGAGACCGACTTTTCCGCCGACGATAAACCCACCTTCGTCGTTTTCTTCTTCGTTCCAGCGACGTCGAGCAGCAGCGTCCCACTCCGACCACCCTTCATCTTCTTCGCAACATCAGCGTCCTCCATTACTGCAGCAACAGTTGCTGCCTTCATCTTCAACCAGCAGCGAACCAGCTGCCAGAACCACCCGTTTCAGCCGCTGCACGTCAAACCAGCAACAGCTCGATGCCATAGCTGCTGAACCACACCTTCGTCGCTTCTGAAGTTTCACAGTCATCTATATAAAGGTTTATCTTCTTTCTATTTTACTTCAACGTCAATAATTTGAGTAATTGTATTTTGGTTCATCTTCAACATCTAGAGGATTAAATTTTATTTGTGGTTGTTCATGTTTGGTTACATTTTACTTGGAGTTGAAGGTCTTGAATGAGTTCTGATTGTTGCTTTTAAATTTGTGGATCACAGAACTTTCATTTTGGTTTCGGTATATATCTATTTTCTTTTGTTGGGTTAAAAAAATGACAACATACACTTGTCATAAATCTTGCTAAGAAATTACCTACGTTGCTTGCACATTTTTGTAAGTGTACTGGATTTTGATTCTTCTAGGCAACATATGATATACAAGTATTTTGTTAGACGTTGATCCAAGCCTATGTTACTCGTAATTTGAGATTGTTGAAACTTGACATTTGATAATCACGTTATTCACAGGTTATAGTTAGCTTAATTTGCTTCCTGATTTTAGTCGCGCATTCCAATGTTTGTTTGAGCACTTCGTTTGTGGACTTTAACTGATTTTATATGCGTCCATTGTGACTATGGGTACGGTTCCCGTGACATAGTTACGATGCCTAAAATTCGGGGGTGCATTTCATGTAACCCGATTATAACGACTTTGGAATAATAAAAACTTTTTTAGAAATTGGGGTGTTGCATTGGTTGAATTTTTCATGGCCCTCGTAAAATAGGAAATATAGTTCACTTTAGGATTGACTTTTAAAATAAAAATGAGATGAGCCTCGCCCAATAAAGATGCAAAAGGCGGGGTCCTCAATAATTGGTTATTAAAATTACTTAGAATTCGGGAGGGCCATTTAGTGAATTTCATAGTCTTCCCCAAATACAATAAACGCGTAGTTGCTTTAGGTGCGTATGTTAATAATATTACCTTCCTAAATACGGGTGCACATTTATGTGACCCAAATCCAAATCTCAACGAAGTTGAAATGTGTCAAAAGCCACGGGCGTACTGGTACGGCGTGGTTCGAGATACATTTTCACGACGTTGCAATTCCTATATATATATATATATATAAAAGCGGATTACTAATAAAAAGGCACATAGGATGGAACATGTATTGAAATCAGATAAAATCAAATACAATAGTTGAGTGACCGTGCTAGAACCACGGAACCCGGGAATACCTAACACCTTCTCCCAAGTTAACAGAATTCCTTACTTGGATTGCTGATTCGCGGACTGTTAACAGAGTCATATTTTTCCTCAGTTTGGGATTCAATCAGTGACTTAAGACACCATTAATCTCCCAAGTGGCGACTCTGAATAAAAATAATAAATCCCGTTTCAATTGTCCTTTAAGTGGAAAAACTCCTTTATGCCCTTTCACGGGGTGTAGTAAACGTAAAAAGGAGGTGTGACAGCTCTGGCGACTCTGCTGGGGAAACAAACCCAGAACTTCGGTTCAGGGTTTAAGAATTTGAGCTTAGAATAATTGTTGTATTTGGTTATATCTGATTTTCCTACATGTTCATGCTAAATGTTTACCANAAATTAGAATAGGGACGTTTATTTGCATCACGTATGACTTAGGGGACTCAACACAGGGGTTGGGTCCGTCTAGTACAGGTACCCGGATATGAAATGTCCACCATGATGCATTTTACGTGTTGCATTTATTTGTCTCGGGCCCGCATGCTGACCGGCTTTTAAACATCGAAAATTTTGGGAAATTGAGAAAAAGAGAAAAAAGAGAGAGGAATGGCAGTGTAAATAATTAATTGTTTAGTTTTAGAAAACCGATGCCCAAATGATGTTGAAACTTTGCCGAAATTTCGAAGAAAAAAAATAAAAAATGAAAAATGGAAATGTTTTGTTTTTCAGAAAAAGAAAAAGAGTCTTTATTTTAATTTGGAAAAAATACGTTGTTTTATTATTTGTTTAAAATGAAAAAAAAAAGTGAGTCTTTATTTTGTCTTGTTTACAAAAGAAATAGAAAAGGAAAATAGTTTGTCTTGCATGAAAAATGAAAATAAATAAAAAAGGTCTTGTTTTTTTTTTAAAAAAATTAAAATAAAAAAGAGTCTTGCTTTTTGCTTATGAATTGCCAAAAATAAAAATGAAAAAAAAAAGTCTTATTTAAAATATATATATATATATATAGAGAGTTCATTAATTTGCCCGAACTACGCAGGTTTGATTCTCACAGGGCGAGAGATACGTAGGCAACCCTCATCGGGTCCAACCTCCCCTTTACAAAAATAGCCCAAAAAATGTCAAAATTTTAATTTTTGTCATAAATAAACAGGTGATGCCGTTTTTGTCAAAAATAGCCAAATGTTCCCAAACGGGGCGCCGGAAGGCTGACTTTGCATAAACAGCCACCTTTGGTCATATTTTGATTTTTGGCCCTCACTGCCTTAAATCTTCGTCCCTGAGGCGCTGAAAGGCCGTGTTTGCAATACCGGTCATTTATTTTAATGTGAAAAACAAGAAAACGAGTCAGTGGTCAAGTGAATACCGTTCAGATTTTGGGTCAAAATTGGCATATAGGGGAAGGAATCTTTCATTTTGTTTTTCGGTTTGTATTTCTCTTGATTAGAGTATATGGGTCGTTTGATTTTCGAGTCTGTATTTTATCGTTAAGTTGGTCAGTTTTGTTATTATTATGAAAATAGAAAATTCCAAAAAATGTTTTATTGTCGTTTACCATTTATTTGCAAGAACTACGCTCGGTCTGATTCATGCGGGGTCATGATACGTAGGCAATCCACATAGGATTCGACCATAACAAAAGAAAAGAAAAAAAGGGGGAAATCACATAAAGGCAAAAAGAAAAGAAAATAGTGGAGACACAACGAAAAAAAAAGGAAAAGAAAATTGAAAAAATGCGAAAAGATGTTGTTAATAATGAGGACCGACTCAATCCATTCTAACAGGTTTTATTTTGAATTGTGA
>MU724458.1:4489-37889 GCA_026770625.1 Nicotiana glauca | reverse complement strand
GCATATCCTCTAAAATCTGAATTGTCCGCTCCGACTGTCCGTCGATCTGAGGATGAAATGCCGTGCTAAGCTCCACGTGGGTCCCCAACTCTCGCTGCACAGCTCTCCAGAAATGGGAAGTGAACTGAGGGCCTCTGTCTGATATGATGGAGGCCGGCACACCGTGCAATCTCACTATCTTCCGAATGTAAATCTAGGCATACCTCTCTGCCGTATAAGTAGTCGCCACTGGAATGAAATGGGCAGACTTGGTCAATCTATCCATAATAACCCACATCGAATCAACCTTCCGCTGAGTCCGCGGCAACCCAACTACAAAATTCATGGTAATGCGCTCCCACTTCCATTCCGGAATGGGCATCTGCTGAAGTAGGCCACCTGGCCTCTGGTGCTCATACTTGACTTGCTGGCAATTTAAACATCTAGCTGCATACTCCGCAATATCCTTCTTCATCCTCCGCCACCAGTAATGTTGTCTCAAGTCACGATACATCTTCATAGCACCTGGATGAATGGAGTACCTCGAACTGTGGGCCTCCTCTAGGATCCTCTCTCTCTCAAGCCATTAACATTAGTAACACATACACGGCCCTGGAGCCGTAACACACCATCCTCGCCAATAGAAACCTCCTTGGTGCCTCCCTGAAGCACCGTCTCTCTGAGGACTGCCAGATGCGGATCATCAAGCTGTCGGGCCTTAATCTCCCCCAACAACGAAGACTGTGCAACCACACATGTTAGGACCCGGCTGGGCTCTGAAATGTCCAATCTCATAAGTCTGTTAGCTAGGGACTGAACGTCCAAAGCTAGTGGCCTCATTTCTGCAGGAATGAATGGCAAGCTACCCATGCTCTCCGCCTTTCTACTCAAGGCATCCGCAACCACATTCGCCTTGCCTGGGTGATAAAGAATGGTAATGTCATAATCCTTCAGCAACTCGAGCCACCTGAGCTGTCTCAAATTAAGGTCCCTCTACTTGAACAAATGCTACAAGCTGCGATGGTCTGTATACACCTCACATGACACCCCATACAAATAATGCCTCCATATCTTAAGAGCATGAACAATCGCCGCCAACTCTAGATCGTGCACAGGATAATTCTTCTCATGAACCTTCAGCTGACGAGAGGCATATGTAATAACTCGCCCCTCTTGCATCAATACACACCCCAAGACAACGCGAGAAGAGTCGCAATATATCGTATAAGTCCCTGAACCGGAAGGCAATACAAGAACTGGTGGCGTAGTCAAAGCCGTCTTGAGCTTGTGAAAGCTCTCCTCACAATCATCGGACCAACAGAATGGGGCCCCCTTTTGGGTCAATCTGGTCAGAGGTGATGCAATGGAGGTTTGGGGGTAATGGGTAATTAAAAATAAAAAGATTAAAAGGCAGGCGTTGATCATTTTGATCAACGGCCTGGATTGAACGGGGAATTTGGGCGGGTTACGTAGAAGGGTCGTGGGTCGGGTAGATTAGGTAGTTGGGTTGGGTGATTGGATTTGAAATTGGGTTTAATTGGGGTGTCAAAATCTGGCTAAAACTGAAATGCAGGTGGGCTAACAGTTAAATAGCCATTTTTCCTTTATTTATTTTATAACAAAATAGTAAATAATTTCTAGAAATAAATTAAAGACACTAAAATGATTAATAATACATAATTATTAAATTAAAATACTGGAGTCAAATTTATAATTATAACATAATTAAATCTTAAAATAGGCTAATATTGCAATTATACACAATTTAGCTTTAAAAATACTAAATGAATTTGTAAAAAATATGCAAAAATTATTTTAGCTATACTTTAGTATAAATGTGAGAATCCAATAAATGAATCACCAAAATGATAATTTTGGGGATAATTATTGGGTTTTTCTTGATAAAATAGGGCAATAAATTTAAAAAATCTTTAAAAGTTGAAAAAAATAACAAAACCTTAACATACCTATATATGTATATACATGCTATTTTTAAAGTATTTTGCATGTTAAAATATGTAAGGAAAAATTGGATATCAACAGCTGCTCCTCTTTACCCGGGAAGGATGGAAGAACTGTCGGGTAAAGATATGATGGCTAATTTTGACCGAACGAAATAGTTCGAAAAGGTTTGGCTGTGCTCTGGCTTCTGAGCTGCCTACATATCCCAGGTCTTACAGGACCTAGGCCATATGTAGTTCAGGATCCGCTGGCAGAGTATGCCATTGAAGATTTTCAAGAACGGATGCAATATTTATGACGGGCTGAACGGTTAAAATCTGATGGGGCTGGGGGAACTGGAGCAGAATCGCTCCTGTCAAGATGTCCGTTGCTCGTCGTTTACCTGCAAATAAGCAATACGAGCATATATTGTGCAAAAATTTAAACATGATGCAAGTTCCCGTCGGACCATGAATGTTGTCTACGGACGGTTAAGATGACGTCCTGGGCCATGGAGTGTATGATGATAAAGGATTTGCAAGCCATGAAATGATGCTCCCGTGCTATGAGAATGATGCCCCCGAACCATGATGCCTTTGAATAATGATATGCAAAAGATTAAAGGGATCCTCAGTTCATGGCATGGTGTTCTCGGGCTATGTAAATGGTGTCTCCGAACAATGACGCCCTTAGATAATTTGGCGATTTTTCAGCCATGCAAATGTAAATGAAGTAGCGATCTTTTATCCATGCAAGTATAAATAAAACGGCGGTCTTTCAACCATGCAAGCGTAAATAAAGCGGTGATCTTTTAGCCATGAGATTGTAAAATAAAGTGGCGATCTTTCAGCCATGCAAGCATAAATAAAGTGGCGATCTTTCAGCCATGCAAGCGTAAATAAAGCGACGATCTTTTATCCATGCAAAATGTAAAATAAAGTGGTGATCTTTCAGCTATGCAGAATGTAAAATAAAGCGGCGATCTTTCAGCCCATGAAATGTAGTATTTGTCGATATTTCAGCCCATGATATGCGATAGGTGGCTTTCAGCCATGAAAATGTAAATGAAGTGGCGATATTTCAGCTATGCAGATGCAGATGGAGACAGTGTTTAGTCTTGGAAGGCAGAATGGTAGCCTTACGCAATGCAGAAAATGCAGATGGAGACAGTGTTTAGCCTCGGAAGGCAGAATGGTAGCCTTATGCAATACAGAAAATGCAGATGGAGACAGTGTTTAGTCTCGAAAGGCAGAATGGTAGTCTTATGCAATGTAGAAAATACAGATGGAGACAGTATTTAGTCTCGGAAGGCGAAATGGTAGCCTTATGCAATGTAGAAAATGTAAATGGAGACAATGTTTAGTTTCGGAAAGTAGAATGGTAGCCTTATGCAATGTAGAAAATACAGATGGAGATAGTGTTTAGTCTCGGAAGGCAGAATGGTAGCCGTATGCAATGCAGAAATAAAAATAAAAAGGCAAATGGTAATAGAGTTTCTTAGCTGATAGCAGGTTGCGATGTCGTGATTGCTAGGGACATTGTGCTATAGGGGATATCACCGGTGTGCTTGGATAGCAAATATCAGTAAGTGCAACAATTCTGAGAGTTGCATTCATGATCCATGTTTGTCTTGTATAGTATTTCAGATGCTTTCGCAATCCAAGTGCCTGCATCCGAAGAAAAAATCGTGAGTTTTGCAGAGGGGCAGTTAGTTCATATCCCTTCTAGCATTGCTCGACCTGTTTGGCTTTGATCTGGTGATACGGTATGTATCATTGGGGCAGCGTTACTGAACAAAGAAGTTTCGATAATAAACATGCATGAATTTGTAAAATA
The DNA here is from genome assembly GCA_026770625.1 of Nicotiana glauca. Classification (NCBI taxonomy): domain Eukaryota; kingdom Viridiplantae; phylum Streptophyta; class Magnoliopsida; order Solanales; family Solanaceae; genus Nicotiana; species Nicotiana glauca. Next base: position 34,133 of record MU724458.1, on the reverse strand, counting down.
TGATATAAGTATATATTTAAGAAATAGCTTTTAGATAAACCGACGAATGTGACGTGGCTCAAGACATTACAACTTCTCTTGTTACGGAATTTTGAGGGTCCTCCTCAAAATTCTGCCCTAGTTTAACGGGTTGATGCTTCCGACGGCTGCTTGCAATGACTGGCTGAAATTACTTCAGAATTTTGAGAGTCCTCCTCAAAATTCTACCCCAGTTTCCAATTGCGGGGGAAAATGAAAATTTTATTGGATTGTGACCGAACCCATAAGGCTGCCTACATATCCCCTCTTAAACGAGAATCAGTTCAGACGTAGTTCAAATTACATCATATAAGAAAGCATAAGATTACACATAGTAGTGCCTGACTACATCTGAGTTGATTAGTTTTGGCCAAAATTCTTCGTCCATTTCTACAAGTATAAGGGCTCCTCCTGTCATAACTTGGTGAACCATGTATTGCCAGTTGGAAGAGAATTTCCCTTTGACTTCATCTTGATGCGGGAAAATTTTCTTTAACACCAGCTACCCCGGTGTGAACTGTCTCGGCTTGACTCTCTTGTTGAAGGCTCTGGATATTCTGTTCTGATAAAGTTGACCGTGGAAAATTGCATTCATTCTTTTTCCATCTATAAGAGCTAGCTGCTCATAGCGACTCTTCACCCATTCTGCATCATCGAGCTCGGCTTCCTGTATGATTCTTAAGGAAGGAATTTCTACTTCAGCGGGAATGACGGCTTCTGTACCACAAACCAGCAAGTAGGGGGTTTCCCCAATTGATGTGCGGACAGTGGTGCGATATCCCAATAGAGAAAATGATAGCTTTTCGTGCCATTGTTTATGTTTCTTTATCATTTTTTTCAATATCTTCTTGATGTTTTGTTGGCGGCTTCTACAACTCCATTCATCTGAGGCCTTTAGGCTATGGAAATCTTGTGTTTGATCTTGAAGGTTTCACACATAGATTTCATCAAGTAACTGTTGAGTTTGGATCCATTGTCAGTAATGATCGATTCTGAAATCCCAAATCGACAAACTATACGGTCGCGGACAAAGTCTGCCACGACTTTCTTAGTCACTGCTCTGTAAGATGCTGCATCGACCCATTTGGTGAAATAGTCGATTGCTACTAGGATGAACCTGTGCCCATTGGAAGCGGCCGACTCGATTGGTCCACTAACATCCATTCCCCAAGCGGCGAACGGCCATGGTGAGCTTGTTGGATTAAGCTCGTTTGGAGGTACCTTTATCATGTCTGCATGTATCTGACAGCGGTGGCACTTCCGCACATATTGGATGCAGTCTGTTTCCATAGTCATCCAAAAGTAACCAGCCCGGAGTATCTTCTTGGCTAAGATAAAACCGTTCATATGTGGGTCGCAGGTCCCAACGTGGATTTCTTCTAGTAGCTCGGATGCTTCCTTTGCGTCGACACACCTTAGTAGTTCCAGATCAGGAGTCCTCCTATATAGGATTCCTCTGTCGTGGAAGAAATTGTTGGACATCCTCCGAAGTGTGCATTTTTAGTAAGATTTGCAAGTTCTGGGTATTCTCCTCTTGACAAATATTCCCTGATATCATGAAACCAAGGCTTTCTGTCTGCTTCTTCTTCAACGTGGGCACAATAAGCTGGTTGTTCGTGGATCTTTACTGGAATGGGCTTAATAAAGTTTTTATCTGAATGTTGTATCATGGATAACAAGGTAGCCAATGTATCGGCGAACACATTCTGGATTCTAGGAACGTGCTGGAATTCCGTCCTTGTGAACCTCTTTCTCAGTTCCTGTACGTGATGCAAATACGGGAGGATGTTAGAGTTCTTGGTTGCCCATTCTTCTTGGACCTAATGTATGAGCAGGTTTGAATTTTCGATTACTAGTAGCTCTTGTATGTTCATGTCAATAGCCATCTTGATCCCTAAGATGCAGGCTTCATACTCAGCCATGTTGTTCGTACATGGGAACCTGAGCTTAGATGATACCGGATAATGTTGACCGGTTTCTGATACTAGGACTGCTCCTATGCCAACTCCTTTGAAATTTGCTGCTCTGTAGAAAAACATTCTCCAGCCGTCATAGGATTCCGCAATGTCTTTTTCTATGAATGATACCTCTTCATCAGGAAAATACATCTTCGAGGGTTCGTATTCTCCATCCACAGGGTTTTCGGCAAGGTGATCTGCTAGTGCATGTCCCTTGATTGCCTTCTGAGTTATGTAGATAATGTCGAATTCACTCAATAGAATTTGCCATTTGGCCAGCTTGCCGGTGGGCATGAGCTTCTAAAAAATGTACTTCAAAGGGTCCATCCTTGATATGAGATATGTGATATGGGCACAGAAGTAATGTCTCAGCTTCTGGGCTACCCAAGTCAAAGCACAACAAGTGCGTTCTAACAGGGAATACCAGGCTTTGTACGAAGTGAACTTCTTGCTGAGATAGTAAATGGCCTATTCCTTTCTCTCTGGCTTGTCATGCTGCCCTAGGATGCAACCGAAGGCACCATCTAATACTGCGATATAAAGTAGCAAAGGTCTACCAGGCTCACACGGGACTAAGACTGGCGGTGTTGACAGGTATTCCTTGATCCTGTCAAAAGCTTTTTGGCATTCATCAGTCTACTTGGTGGCGGCATCCTTCTTCAACATCTTGAAGATCGGCTCACAGATGACTGTAGATTGTGCTATGAACCGACTGATATAGTTAAGCCTTCCCAAGAAATTCATCACGTTGGCGGTGGAATTCCTAAATAGCCTTGACCTTTGATGGATTCAATTCTATTCCCCGGTGACTTACAATAAACCCAAGTAATTTTCCAGTAGGAACCCCAAATGCATACTTTGCGGGATTCAGTTTTAGGTTGTATCTTCGCAATCTGTTGAAAAACTTCCTCAAATCTTCCATGTGATCAGTGGCCCTCTTGGACTTAATGATAACGTCGTCTACGTACACCTCGATCTCCTTGTGTATCATATCATAAAAAATGGTAGCCATAGCCCTCATGTAGGTGGCTCCTGCATTCTTTAACCCAAACGGCATCACCTTGTAGCTGTACACTCCCCACGGCGTAATGAAAGCCATTTTCTCAGCATCATCTTCATCCATCCAGATCTGATGATAACGACGAAAAAATCCATAAATGATTTCAACTCATGCTTGGCGCAATTGTCGATCAGGATATGTATGTTTGGTAAAGGGAAGTCGTTCGTCTTTTGGACTGGCCCGATTGAGATCCTGATAGTCGACACAGACTCTAACCTTCCCGTCTTTCTTTAGTACTGGCACGATGTTAGCTTACCATTTCGGGTATTCTACTACCCTGAGAACCTTAGTTTTGACCTGCTTGGTAACTTCTTCCTTGATTTTAAAACTCATCTCAGGTTTGAACTTTCTGAGCTTCTGCTTTACCGGCGGACAAGTCGGATCAGTATGCAGTTTGTGTGCCACAATAGATGTACTCGGACCAGTCATGTCATCATACGACCAGGCGAATATGTCCTCATATTCTTTTAGGAATTTTGTGTACTCTTCCCTTTCTAACGGTAATAAGTGAACGCTGATTAGTGTTTCTTTGACATTTTTTGCATCTCCCAGGTTAACAATCTCAGTCTCGTCCAGGTTGGACTTTTTTCTATTTTCAAAATTCTCAACTTCCTTAACAACCTCTTCCGGTATGTCATCTTCCTCTGAATCCATGTCTGTTTATTGCGTTGTCTCATTTCATGTCACAGTCATTGGTTCATCAAGATAAGTAATAGTAATGCTGTATAAGTAAAGTACTGAGAGAAAACAATAAGAGTGTTGATTTATAAGGAAAATCGAAATGCTTTGATAAATTCCATAACTATTTTGAACATTGAATATCTTATTGCGAAAATTAAAAATGCGAAAGGAAAGTTAACTAGTAAAAATAAAAGATAGTGCATGATGCTTGTTCAACCTTGCTACCCCGAGGCTCGCTGGACTCTGGTGGTTCTGATGGTCCAATTCTTGAGATATGCCCTTCTGCTTAAGATGATCATGCCAGAGTGCACGAACTAAACTTTTGGAGAGAGGAATAACAAGAAAAAATAAAACAAAAGGTAACCAAGTTAGTGAGGATCATAAGAAAAATGTTGCAATATTTAAACACACATTGCAGAAATATAAAGCGTGTCCTAATTTGGGAGCCTCGTTGTGCCCGAGGTAGGCCTAGCGACAAGTTGATTTGGAGAACTTAGGATGCTAAATACCTTATTTTATTGATAAAAAATAGAAGCCTCAAATCACGTCAAACAATGCTAAAATCGTAATCGCAATCCAATTCAAGATTAATGAACTTTAAAATTTCAAACTTTTACTTTCGATGCTTAAACCTATCAAATCACGTCCAATTGACCTCAAATTTTGCACACAAGTCGTATTAGATATTACGGACCTACTCCAACTTTCGAAATCGGAATACGATCCCGATAGCAAAAAGTCCACTTCCAGTCAAACTTCTCAAAAACCTTCAAATTTCTAACTTTCGCCAAATGACTCCAAAATGACCTACAGACCTCCAAATCCACTTCCGATCGCGCTCCCCATACTAGAATTACCATACGGAGCTATTCCTAGGCTCGAAATCCCAAAGGACATTGGTAACATTGAAATGCATTTCAACCCAAATTTATGAAATTTTTTCAAAATGCTAACTTCCACAATAAGCGCTGAAACGCTCCCGGGTCATCCAAAACCCGATCTAGACATACGGCTAAGTCCAAAATCATCATACGAACCTGCTGGAACTTTCAAATCCCGATTAAAAGGTCATTTACTCAAAAATTCAATCCTTGTCAATTCCTCCAACTTAAAGCTTCCGAAATGCGATTTCTCTTTCCAAATCAACTCCGAACTTTCCCGAATTCAATTCCGATCATGCGTACAATCACAATACCTCATATGAGGGTGCTCACGACCTCAAACTCCCGAATGACGTGCTAGAGCTCAAAACGACCGGTCGGGTCGTTACAAAGGAAGACTAAGAAAAATATTGCCATATTTTTTATTGCTATAATAAAATTACAAGGTATTGCTTTGGATATTTTTTTACAGTATTATTGTCTTTAAATTTGATTAAAAAATTAGGTCACAATTCTATAATAAAATTATAAGGCATTGCCTTAAATATTTTTTTAACATCTTTTCGTCTTTAATTTCTATTTATTTTTTTAAAAAAAATTTCTGCTTAGCCGTTGGGCTCATTAGCCTGTTTGGACTGCGGGCCTGGCTCGTTTAGTCCGGTACCATGAGTTCGACTAGGCCGGTTCCTACAAAAAGCATGTCTAGCCCGGGACCGTTTAGCCCGTTTATTGAAGGACTGGGACCGATCGGGGACCGTGACCCACAAGACCGTTCTGTTTGGCCCGTTTAGGGCCCGACCTAGCCCACTTGCCACCCTTAGTGAAATTTTTTCTTTGATTCACAAAACTTCAACTTTTTTTTAAATAAAATGTATATCCAAACACAACTTCAATTATTTTTAACACAATTTCAAAGATATTTTTTTCTTCAAGTTCAATCAAACCTAGTACAAACGCTAATGTATGAAATTATGATTTAAATAATCTCGAAATTACTTATATAGCGAAGTGAAAAAAAATAAGCAAACACGTAATAGAATGATCCTTATATCAAACGACGGGATATAAGAGAAACAATATTACTTGACGTGTGCTTGTGGAAGTAGTAATAGGAGGAGATAGAAACAAAGAAGTGTGATTGGCGATCACCATCAGACGATAGAAACCTTGGATTGATTTTGTCTCAAATAAAATACTATCCCACTTGAAGTGGATCCCGAGCCTTTCGTTTCTTCTGCCACCTCACAAACTCAGATTGGCTTAATTTGTTGGTTTAAGACTTTGTAAGCTTCCCCAGTTCCAATCATTCTTATTCTTTTGGTTTTCACTCTTATCTCATCAGCATTTCCAAACTATGGGACAGATTCTTGACAAACTCCAAGGTAATTTGACCCTTTTCTGCTCTACTTCTAATTTAATTGTGCATATTGAACAGTTGTAGCAACTGATATTATCACCCTTATTGGAATTCAATTTCTTTGGTTTTTGTTAATACATATATCATAATGAATTCCATCATATCTTTTTCTACCTTGTAGGGATATATGTGGTGTGATCCTGTATTTCTTACACGCCTTATAGATATGTGTATGTGTAAAAAATCATTTAACTCTAATAAATACTATCAAATTTTGAACTCAGTGGTGAGAATATAAAGGTTGAATCTATCAGTTTAAATCCTAAATCCTCTTTTCCATATAAAGGGTAAAGACTTGCAGTCTCAAAAGATTGATCTTGGTGGTCTTGGAAGAGTACTTAATTATTTAGTTACAGCAATTTCTGACCTGGCAAAATGTCATACTTCTTTTTTTGGCAAAATGTCATACAACAATTTTTTCCTGATTTTCATGATAGACATGAGTATTGGGATTTCTCTTGTTTGATTGTGCTGGAGTTTATACTGATAAATTATCTCATCCGATTAGTGTTACTATTTAACAAGGCTTTGCATCTTTTATTGATTTTGAATGAATAAAAGTTAGCAACAAACCATTTGAGTTGATTTTTTAGTTCAAATTCAACCAGCCAATTGCAGTTATTGGGATGATTCAATTGTTGAAAGGCAAATTTCAACAGAAGTATCCTTTGTGGTTAGAAGTTATGGCTCTCACAATTTAGACAGAAATCAATTTTAACTGATGAAGGATGTATAATTTATTGAGAAAAGTGACTATTGAAAAGAGAGTTTATTTTATGGATATGTTCTAGAATTTAAGTTTGACTCTTCTAATACTGGAAACCTTAAGAAAAACTACCTTGGAACTTTAGAAGCAAAGATGGGTTCATGTTCTGCTGCATTATGCTACCTTTCTATTTTATGGCATGTTTAGTTTGCAGGGGTAAGGTCTGCGTACACAGTACTTTCCTCAGACACCACTACGTGGGATTATACTGTATATATTGTTGTTGTTGTTGTTGTTGTTGTTGTTGTTGTTATAGTTGTTGTTGGTTAGTTTGCAGTGGTATCCCATTTACGAGCTACATATTGTGAGGTTGTGTAGTTTCATCCTTATCAATTCTCTCCAACAAGTACAACAACTACTATGACTCGGCCCCATATGAATCCTCTCTTCTGCATTTAAGCTCAACTCATGTCATCTTTATCGGTTCTCTCCAACAATTATTGCACATTTTTAATTACTGTAACCTCGTTGCTCTTCTTTTGTGGCTGTCAAAAGTAAAATACTTGGCTGTCACTTGTGTGTTCTTTCATGTAGAAGAACATCACAGACATTGATTTTCTACAGTTTCTGTGTATTAACATTGTCTACATCTTACGATAAATTATTTTACTCTTGTTTACCTCGCATTTCATTGAGTCTATGACTTGCTGAGGGTTGATATTATAACAATTATAGCTTGCCTACCTATAATATATCACTTTCTTTAAACTGTAGTACCAGGTGATATAACATTTTGGGGTATTTAAGGCTTTTCAGGTTCCACAGACAGTTAACTGTAACAAAAATAAATGTGATTTTTATTCTAATTTCGGTTGTTACTAACTAACTGTTGCAGGCAAGCAATGGAGAGAGAAACAGATGCGAAAGATAACAGACAAGGTGTTTTATCGTTTCAAAAATGAAACAGGAAGAGCTAATCTGAAGTTTGAAGACCTTTATATTGCTGTTCTACTTGTCTACAAGTAAGCCAATAATTTCGTTTTCAGCCTCATTCTTGCAATACCTTGTGGAGAACATTACAACTTTTATTTTTTCATTTATTATTTGAGAAGGTGCTACATCTATTCACTTGTGATCTTGCAGTGATATAAACAAGCTTTTGCCTGGTCCTCACTTTGATCCTCCTCCTAAAGAAGAAGTTAGAGCCTTGATGCAGGTATGCTGCACTTTAACTGATTGGTCACTTGAACCATTTTGCACAAGATATCATTTAGGCAGAGTTAATTGTCCACACATTGTTAGATTGAAATCTAGAGTTTCATCTTTGCTATAGTAATAACTATAAGTTCTAATGATGCATCTTATGTTCCTTCTCTGAGGATTAGTGTTTTTAAGCCGTATGAAACTTAATCTTGCGTAATATATTGATATGAATATAGAAATAAGCTTTATTAGTTTACTGGCCCTTTTCCTTCATACTGAACAATGGGGTGTTTCTTTTTCAATCTCATCTGACTTCACTTTGACTTTTAGAGTTATCGTAATCTAGGGGATTGTTTCATTGCCACCATATTATTATTTGATCTTCTTTTTTTCAATCGTTATAGGAATGTGACATGAATCTTGACGGGGAACTAGATCATGAAGAATTCGTCAAGTTTATTAAAAAGTTAACAAAGGATACATTCATCACTGTCAGTCAGGGACTGATTATTACATTGGCCGTAGCACCAACAGTTGCTCTTGTAACAAAGAGGACAACTGAAGGAGTCCCTGGTGTTGGAAAGGTGGTGCAAAAGATCCCAAATGCTGTTTACGCTTCCCTTGTGACCCTCACGGTTGTCATGTTTCAGAAAGCAGTTGAAGCTAGGGAATAGTGAAATTTGTTTTCTTACAGAAACAAGTTTCTACTTAATGTGTATAATTAAGATAACAGACATTTGCTACAAACTTGCAGGTTGATTTTGAGTATCTCATTGTTGCACACAACAAATTCCAGAAGTCTCTTGTCAATTCCTATGATATATATCCTGGCATTAGTCTAATATGTCAATTCATGTTTTGGTTGGGCAGCTCACAACTTTCACATTTTGTTTGGCGCAATTGTTGATGAGTACCTTTTCTCACCACACGCATTATAGAATTTTTTCTTATATGTTTGATTCTAGCCTAATGGATTTAATCCATTTTCTCATAAAACATTACTGCAGAAGGAGGAAATAAGGGAAAAATTCAAAAATAGCCAGATTTACAAGTGGTCGTTAAAAAATATTCCAGTTTCAAAAGTAATCGAAATTTAGCCACTTTTCACGTAAAGATAAATCTGAGCGAAAACATTGTTCAAAACCCGAAAAATACGCCAATATAACCTCCAGCATATTATACTGGAGTTCCTATATAAGTATGCTGGAGCTCCTGCATAATATGATGGAGTTCCAACATAAGTACACTAAAACTCTAGCATAATATACTAGAATTCCAGCAAAGTATATCGGTCCAGTATAATATGCTGAAAGTTCATACACAAGTGCTCGAATCTCCAGTATATTATGCTGGAACTTTCTGTGTGTTGGAGTTCTAACATAATGTTGGAAGTTCATACACAGGTGCACCGAACTCCAGTATATTATGCTGGACCGGTCTCTGTTGCAGTAAAATAGTAGCTATTTTTCATTGACTTGGTAAACGCTGACTATTTTTGAATGACTAGTCCGAAAACTGGTTAGACCGTGCTCTTTTTATAGGAAATAAGCAACGAATTTTCATTGGATTGGACTTCAATGGGAATCATTTTTGACTTCACAAATAATGAATTTTGAAGCCTGCAGTTGTGGAGTGTTCATTTGATACAAATAGCAAATTTTGAGCTCGCTTTCACAAGAAAAGACATAGCAAGACCATTTACTCCAATAGCTGAAAATTTGTTCTGTTGCCACTTTTGAGCATTATTTGAAGAGTTTAAGCACTGACATGTATAAGTTTTTCAAACCATCAGGTTAGATGCAACGTGTAACTCTTGATAGCAAACTCGGTACAGTAACATGGAAAATAGAGCATAACTAGCTATAACCGGTTGAATTGAAATAAATTTGTAAGAATATTCCCCCCACTGTCAAGATCAGAGGAATTTACAAGCAACCATAGTTGTTCCAGAACACCCCAAGGGAAAGAAATAGAAAACAAAACCTTAATCTCTGAAAGTTGTACTTTGTTACAGATTAGTACAAATCAGTGAGCATCCACACGATAGACACAATACATACAACAGGAAGTTGTTAATGGGAAAAGATGCAGGAGTACACAGGCCACGCTAGCAGATTTTGCCAATTTACCACTCGAAGGAACCTTTAATATCATCCAAGCTCTGCCCAAGGGAATGCCTGCCAAAAGAGAAGGAATAAGTGCAAACTAGAGATTCAGATTGCATCGAAAAACCAAAGGGTAAACAAAGGTGAAAGGTGCTCATTTTGTTAGCTTTGAAACAAATTCAATGAGAAGGTATATGCCAGAATGAGAAAGGTTGCAGAAAGTAAGACTCAAAGTGAATTCCATTACCATGTTCTAGCTTTTGTTTCAACACAAAAATAAACAAGAGCGGTGGGGAGTAGAAGAAAAAGGGTTTAAAGAGAATTATTACCGGTGGCTAGTTTCATCTGCTTGTTACCAATTCAGACACAAGAGTGAGCACTCGGTAAAAGCTCATGGTAAAAGTATTATTATACAAGCTTTAAATCTGCCCTACTGACAGTACTCTGAGAAGAAATGTAAAAACCTAGTTAGACTGTTGTAACTAGTAATTAAGAAGTAAAATTTAGTACTACTGAACTGATTGCAACATCTTCAAGTGGAAATCTATCTGAAAGCTTTGCATCAGCTTAACTGACATATGAGATCAACTCCACATAAAACACTTTAGTTGATCATAGCATCACCATTTTGATGAGGCATTCATGGGGAAAACAGAAAGCTTCAGTGGATATATCGGCTATTTATTCAGAAAGGCATTGGGTCCTTGATTAACAAAATGTTTTCAAGAGCTAAGATGTTTTTAAGAGCTTCTAAAAGCTTTTCATGCTGGTTCACTCAATTGCGGTAAGGTAGGTTTGCTGGCGCATGTAGGAACCAAGCAAAAAACATAAACATGATTGATGGGCACAAGTCAGCAATATCTCAATCTGAGAGTGAATTATAAGGAAAACACACACACGATCACACACATATAAATAATTTAACAAGCAAGGTTTGATGCTCTCATGAAAATGGTGGAAATTGCAAACAGTTTATACAATCTAAACCGCCCACCCCACCCTAGAGTAGATTCTTATAAGAGATTAACACCTACGTATCTAAATTCAGATGGTGAACCATTATAAATGTACAGATAATTACCATGGTCTGAAAAATTATCCTCTAATCCGCATTTAAGCTTGAATGCAGATTGTTACCAATCTTTGGGATGCCTAAATCCTAATTGATCAGTCAACAAAAATAAAATATTTCAAAAATTACTCAAAGTAATCCACTTTCTGCATAAATTACCCAAAAGAACCAAAGCATTCATCAGAAAAAAGAATTTTAATCTCACTCAACAAATTTATAGTAGCCTCCGGCGCAATCTCCTAGGTACAAAATATTTGTGTTTTCACAGAAATTTTATCATCTTAAGCCTGAGGATCTCAGATTACTTTTTGCTCCTATATATGTTTGTTAAAAAGTTGATAGCAACCAATTGTAACTTAATCTACTTAAGTTATGCAGCTCTCTGAAAGTTATATACTGATGTACTTTCAATGTTTTGTATCTCTCAAGCACAAAGAAGAGAGACAAACAAAAGCACCTCGCTAAAGTTTTTCACAAAACTAGCAAAAGCATTCTTCAAACTCACATGAGAAGAATGTAAGATGAAAAGAACCTTACCCACTCGTTCTTCAGTCCTGCAACATTGCAAGAAGCGTTGAATAAAGGAAGAACAGTGAAATAAAAAGTAAATTACATTTTTGAAAAAAATGTTAGAAAAACTAATCACCAATATTTATTTCAGCAAATTGCACCCTTTAAATAGATCTTACAATGAGTAAAATTGATAAGGTTAAAGGAAAACTAATCCTAGTTAAACTAGAATAAGAATAAGGCTAAGAAAACCTATCATAATTAAAATAGGAAAAATAATTCTACTAGGAATGGGCTGCCAACTAATAATCCTAGTTTGATTAGAATTATAAATATAATCTTCCTAAAACAAGAATTAAGAAATCCTGATCTTTAAGGAAAAAAATCCTAATCTTGAATGGATTCTTGGACCTCTTCAATTTCTTGAGATTCTTGGCCCCCAATTGGACTGAGGCTAATTAGTATAAGCATTTTAAAATCGTGGCACAATTCTCCAAATTCAATGACACCTTCAAGAGCCCAATAAGCCTCCATTGTTGAGAAAACATGGCCTCCATATGTTCATCATTCTCTCCTGGTTGAAAAGGACTCGCCCTCGAGTCATCAGAATAGTAGGGAGCAAGTTCTACCACATTGAAGATAGATTATCACCAATCTTTTGCAGTACCTTAAAAGGTCCATCGGCTATAATTTCGAAAACTTGCGTCCGGGAAATCTCTCCTTGCTCAAATGAACCCAAACCATGTCGCCTTCCTTGAACACCACATGAAACCTACGTGTATCAGCCTTTTCTTTATATTTATCATTTTGCTTCTCGATATGTGCCCGAACTTTCTCATGTAGTTTCTTCACTCGATCAACATCATCTCCATTAAAAGAATGAGTAACTAGAAAAGGGGAAAGATCAAATGGTCCAAGAGGATTCTTACCATATACAACTTCGAATGGACTCTTTCCCGTAGTGCAGTTGGTTGACTTGTTGAAGGCAAACACAGCAGTAGCAAGTACCGATTCTCACTCTTTGAGATTCCTAAACTTCGATAGACAACTTCGGCTTGCTCATCAGTTTGGGGATGATGAGAAGTGCTAGGCGGTGTTTTTGAGAGCGAGAAGCGCAAAAAAGCAACAGGGGCTCGCCTCGCTTCAAAAGCGAAGCGCACGCTTCATTGAAGTGAAGCGCAATTCAAACTTTGGGACATTTTTAAATCCTTATTAAGATATAAGAAAATACATAATGAAATAAACTGAAAATATTACATATATATATATATATATATATATATATATATATATATATATATATATATATATAAAACTAAGCAAATAAACTGAAAATATAACATATATACGATAATTAATTTTATATACTAGAATACACATTAAAAAAATCAAATAAATTAATTTTATAAACTAAAATACATATTAAAATTAATAAATAAGAAGAATCGCCTTGCTTCAAAAGCGAAGCGCACGCTTCATTGAAGTGAAGCGCAATTCGAACTTTGGGACATTTTTAAATCCTTATTAAGATATAAGAAAATACATAATGAAATAAACTGAAAATATAACATATATATATAATAATAATAATAATAATTAATTTTATAAACTGAAATACACATTAAAAAATCAATAAACTGGAAAAAAAAAAAATATATATATATATATATATATATTAATTTTATAAACTGAAATACATATAAAACTAATCAAATAAACTGAAAATATAACATATATACGATAATTAATTTTATATACTAGAATACACATTAAAAAATCAAATAAATTAATTTTATAAACTAAAATACATATTAAAATTAATAAATAAGAAGAATAAGGGGGGGCCGGGAAACCAGTGCCTGCCCTAGCTGTGCAGGCGATTGGACGAGAAAAACTGAAAAAGAGAAGAGAAAAGGAGAAGAAGAAGAAGAATAAAAGAAGAAAAAATACCTAGAGGCTGGAACCCTAGCTGGTTGCTGCTGCTAACTTTGGGAAGAAGAGAATGGTCTTTTCACTTTGGGTCTGTTTTGTATAATAAAAACAAAGACCCAAACTTCTTTTTTTTTAAATGACACCTCTGAACAGAAGCGAGTGCTTGTGCGCTTCTCGCTTCTGGGTCGCTTCGCGCTTTCTTGGCTGAAGCGATTGCTTCTGCTGGTCGTGTCGCCTCAGTTAGGAAAAAGCGACGACTTCTCGCTTCGCCTCGCTTCTCGCTTAGAGCGACGAAGCGCTCGCTTTTCAAAACACTGGACTGCTAGGTGTTAGCTTAGTACGAAGTTTAGCCCATAAAGTCCTCCACATTTATGGCATCTCTTTTTAAAAAATAGCTTGTGAAGTCATGGGCTTCCCTTCAACTTTCTGAACACTTGGTTTTGTTGTAGATGATTGTGGCTTTGTAGAGCTCAAACTAGCACTCTCATGGTTCAAAGTGTTCGGCTTTTTTATGGTAGTTAATGAAAATATGGCTTTGGCTTCCTTCTGTTGTGTCCCTACGACCTTGGCTAGTTTAACATCTCCAAAGGTCCAACAGGGCTGGCAATTGTATAACATTTGCAAAAGGCTAATTTAATCTAGCCAAATATCGAGCAATTAGGCAGGCTGGTTTTTCTTTAGTGTCACTCTTGAGCCTAAGATATTCAAATTCTCTTGCGTACTCATCCACAGATAAAGTTACTTGTCTAAAAAAATGAAACTTCAAGTAAGAATATTCTACATATGTCTCTTGCAAGAATTGTTTGCCCAATTCTCATTTCATTCTCTCCCAAGTGCGAATTCGTGTTTTTCCTTCATGCCCTCGCTCTCTTTTGAGGTTTTCCCACCATAGCAATGCATAACCCCTAAGCTTTATAGCAACAAGCTTGACCTTCTTCTCATCAGAGTATTCTTTATCATCAAAAACACGCTCAATAGTTATAAGCCAATCAATGCATTCATCGCCTTGAGATATGCCATCATACTTCGGACATATCGCTAAATATTGTCCGAAGGGTAATTCTACTACTAGTGAAGCTATAATACAATCACAACGAACTGCTATAGTTACACAAACTCAGACTCAATCAGCTAAATGAAATTGCAGCTGAATCAAATTACTGGGGACGTGGTACAGAAATATACTGACCAACAATAAGCCCCAACACATTTCCCAATGCCAACTCTTAACCAGTAACCATGTATCCTAAAAGGTTCTCAGCAATTAGAAGTGTTATCAAAACCCTCAGGGGTTGGCCTTGTGGTAATTGACTTGAGCCTTGGGGTTTGCTCCCTTTCAAGGTCTCAAGTTCGAAACCCATTGGGTGCAAACAATTTCTGAGGGTCATCGGACCGGGTAAAACCTGAATTAACCGTGGTGCACTTGCGGGAAACTCCTTGCCGAGGACCTGTGCACCCCCGGGATTAGTCTGGGCTCGAAGAGACTCGGACACCCGGTGCAAAATCAAAAAAAAAAATTAGAAGTGTTATCAATCTTCATCATTCAATTTCTGCCATTTGCAGAGGTGGCCACCCTCAAAACTCATGTTGACCATGGATATCTATACATAAATAGAAGTCCTAGTTGTGATTATATCCTCCTCGACAAGCATATAAAGTTAATGTAACAACATTGCCACCTTTAACCTTTAAATAACCATGGTGCACTAGGCAGTGGACAATTCTGCAGATCCCATCGCCAAATATGACAACCAGAAAAGAGAGATAGAAGGCGGAAGGTAACAACACAAGAGGAAAGAGTTGCATACACAAAATATCAAAGAGTTCTACTTTCTTTAACAACTCATAACTCTCGGATCAAACCATCAAATTAACAGAGATAAAAGCAACTGTATATCTCATTAGATATAAGTATAGGCTTCTTACTTGTGCATGCAGTACTTGTATTCTTGACTCCTTACAGTATCCTTTTCCCCTTCCTCCAACTAATTCAAAATACACCAATACACATATTCAGCATTATGAACATAGAGATACACATCAAAACAAGTAGGGAGAAGCATTACAAGTAAATTATTCTTACAGGATCACTCTTATAAACGCGCTCATAACAAATTGGGGACAAGCATTCTAGAGCACAATTCTCCTTGTCTACTGTTGTAGCCTTGCACTTCTGACCCCACAACCCACTATTTTCAAGACAAAATAAATACAAAAAATTAGCCAAAAAATTCAACAACTCCTTCCATACAGAAAATCATTTTTCTTGGTCCACCCTAATTACAAATAAGTTTTAAACCTTTTGGGTCTTAAACCTAATACACAAAATTCAGCATATTTATGCCCTCTTTCCGGACTAAATTTATAGTAGTAACAATTAGCAAAAAGTTCAACAGTTTCTTTCATTAAGAAAAAATCTATTTCTAGGTCCATTACCAATTAAGAAAAAACTTTTAAGTTGTTTGGGTGTTGAAACCTAGAACTCAAAATTCAACATATTTCGAGTTGCACGCAAGCTGATCCCGACACCAACACCATAAAAATAAACTTTTTTCGGCGATCAATTACAAATTAAGAAAAGTTTTAATCATGATAGGTCTTAAACAAAATAAGGAATATTTAACATATATTTGTGGGATAAACTTCAAAGTACCTTTCAATATCTGCATAGCATTGGAGTTTCTTCTCTCTGATCTCTCCATCCTATATTTGTATTCAATAACAGCAAAAAAATATCAAAATAATGATAAAGCAACATCAATAACAAGAAAAAGATTTACAAAACCCAATACCCAAAAAGAAAAACTTACAGAGATTGGGCGACGTTTAGCAAGAACTGCAGGAGAAGATAGTAAAAGTGCTGAAAAAAATAACAGTAGGATAAATTTTTGCTTACTGTCTATGTAAGCCATAGTCAATGTGTCTCTGTTGTGATTTGTTTGTTTATTTGGTTACTGATTGCTTCACTATAGAATTGAGTTGGCATTAGAATTCGAAGGTTCTTGACAAATTGATTTTTTCCTTGATAAATATCAAATTGACCCAGATATTCTTGAGTAATGTCATTTTGTCCCTCCACATCATTGAAATTTGCAGATACACCACACCCTTTGAGGAACTACTTTCTTTCTTTTCTTTTCTTTAGATAATTATATGATGAAGTTTGAAATAAATCCGTCATGTATCCAAACGGAAAAATATAAGTAGACAAATGAGTGAATTTCCTTGTATTCTACTCTACCTTTTACACCATCGGTCCCTTTTTTGTAATTTAATCTAATATGACACGATTATGAAAAGAACCTTCGAATATGTTAATTTCTAAGATTTTATTATTGTAGGAAATTTATATGCTCAATTGCAGACTTTTGTGTGTTTTTTGAAATAGAAAAAACAAGGAGGCGCCCTTCCCAGCTATACGATCAATGGTATTGTTCGGCTAGAGAGCGGGGCTATTCTTCTTTTAGGAGACAAAGTTGTCTCTTCTACTTATCGAGCCCTCAATTTGGGGGCCTTTGTCAACATGTTACGAAGCTCCAGTCTTCATAACTTGACTTAGAAAGGTGAACATCGAGCAAGGGAAAATGCAGTGCGCCTTATGCAAATTATTTTCTTTTTTCATGATATGTCAATCAAATATGTATATAATTATATTTACCTTAAAAATCAAGTAACAATTAAATTTATAATGGCGTTTTAAGGATGCATGATTTCACTTAATACCAATTGATTAATTTAGAGATGAGTGATGAAATTGACAAGAATATAAAACAAACTGATATTTATACAGTGTCCTCGAGCTGTTGAACCCTCGAGGGTAGTAAAGTAAGAACAACTAAAGAATAGTAAGTTGATGAGCAGAAGAAAGAAATATTATATTGCTTTGATATTCGTGAATGTAAGGTGTTTACAAATGATGGTGACCCCTCTTTATATAGTAGAGGAATCCTAATTGTGGTACAAATAGAAATAAATTCCATGACTGATACAAATAACTGCCATTGATTTGATCTACTCTGAGATTTTCACTGTGATCTCCAATCGGTTACGGATATCTCGCATTTCCGTTATTATATTTTACTCGAAGTTAGCCATACTTAGTCTCGATCGTTACTAGCCTCGGTCTCGATGGACACTTTGATCTTTGGACTCGATGCCTCGTCTTCGAGCCCAGGTCTGATTCATTATGAGGTTACCCCCCATGCAGCTCCTTTGTTTCGATCAAATAGCAAATTCGGGTAGGCTTGATTTTGACCGCATAGAGATAATCCCCTCGTTTCTTAGAGTGTAATGAGAAGAAACTAACTGAGCCTTCGATTTTGCACTTTGATCAATCATGATGTCACCCGTATGATGTAAGCGACGGAGGCGACTGAAGCGTCACGTCTGCACAGTTCTTAAGATCATTAATTAGTGCCAGTTGATGGTCGGCCACTAATGCCTTTGAACCGTCATGGAAACGTTATAAATAGACCCTCCTCATAATTTTTTCAAACTTTACTTTCAAAACTTTTCTTAATCTTCAAAGTTTTCCTACTTACTTCAAGTTCCTCAATTCCGCAAATTATCTATATCCCATTCGCAAATCCTCTCTTAAAAGAACAAACTTCATCTTCTTCTTTTTTCTGAACTCACATAGACATGGTAAAAACATCTAAATTCGTTCCCCCCCCAAAAAAAAGCCTCTTTGTCGCGGTTGGACGATGATAAAATGCTGGTGGAGCCACGCAACGAGGAGTGTGTTCCAGGGTCATGTGATCAAACATCCGATTTCAAGATCTAGAAACCCTCATTGTCCCAGGCTGATGTGAGCCGATGTCGAGATACATATGCTCGATAACTGAGGGTGACCTGAAGCATGTAAAAGAAGATTGTCGTGGGAAGGCAAATAGATGGCGATCTCGACCATTGAAGAGGACATCACCACTCACGTGAAAGGGTTCTTGAGTATTTACACTTACCCTTTCATGTTGGGTCCCGTTATCCTTGATTTATGTCGCCAATACCAAATAACCCTGGGCATATCCATCCTTCCTTTTGGTGTATTGTTATTTTTCTTCGATTCTTCGTGAGCCAAGTCGAAGGGATGCTTTTACGCTCAACCACCTTATTAGAATGTACAACCCCCGGCTTTATCGAGGCAGGTTGATAAGACTTCAGTGCCGGGCAACCAAGGTGCTGTTCTCGAGCATAGATGAGGACAAGGGCCGAGGATGGATGGGCTGGTTTGTCCGAGTGAGGACTTCCGACATAATTCTGGCCGGGAAGATGTCGTTCCCTAAAGAGTGGAACATGAATCGTAAGCATGAAACCTATAGCTTTCGTCTACCATTTTGTTTCTTTTATCTTTTCGTATTAACATCATTTCCTATGATACATCAATTTCTTGGGTGCCCGGTGCAATCCCAAATATTGAAGGTTAGGTTCAGAAGCTGGCCTCAACCTCTTCGTACTCTGAGCGTTGTTGGCATGATTTGGCCAAGGGCTGATGAAAGGCCAAAAATAACGTGAAGCTTCTCTATCGTGTTTAGTAGCTTTATGTGAAATGTGTCTTTCTTATTTTTACTTGATTTCTCTTCCATACAAGTCTCGGAGACAATGCTGCCATGAGGCCGCCCCACATGAGGAACAGAAGGCCTCGAAAATGGCTAAGGACAAGAAGATGAGAAGGGCCTCGCCTTCTGATACTCCAAAGTCTACTAAGATCAAGGCTCGTAAGTCTAAGAGTGAGACTGCCGCTTTGTGTGCCGACGTAGCCCAAAAACTACGGATGAAAAAAAAGAGGGATAAGATGCTGACTGTGAGCTGTTGGCTCGAAACAGGGGAAGCGTCGAATCTTCAAAAGAAGCTGAGCTAGTGATGGTCGAGGAGGCTTATCTTCGTACCGAGGAGATCTCTAAATATGGTCCGAGCAAAGCCCCCGAGTCATCAGGGGCTGAAGATGTCTCTCACTGGGATGAACAAATGACGAGTGTGCTTGTCCGCTGTGACAAATAATTGGCGGGCGTGCCTGAAGGGTCCGGTTCCGAGGCCATTCGAAAAGGAGAGAGTGCCCCAAATGACTTGCTTGGGGAAATCAATATTGTTGATTCGTCGCTAGGCCCCATATTTTCTAAAGGGAAATTTCGGAAGGCACAGTCTATAGAGACCCCCGATGTGGGAATGGCCCACGAAGAGGATGACATATTCTATGTCTGCTTCACGGGGGTCAATGACGTTTCTGGCCTAGATGAAACGATTATTTTCTATGAGGCCCAGCTACTCCAGAACCAGGTAAATTTCAGCCCCCGTTATTAGGTTTACGTTTGCTTTTATTTCTTTTGTCTGATTTCCTTCCTTTCTCTGTAGGTTGTGACACTTCATCGGGATGCGTTTTCCAAATCCCGTGCTGAGCTGAACCGGTGTGAGGCCGATCTTAAAAGGCTCAAGGAGAGAGATGCCCTCAAACTTTTTTATGTGCAAAAATAGGAGGAGATCAGGGACCATCTAGTTGAATTGGCAAGAGCTCATAAAGAGCAGACCGATCTCATCGAGTAGGTAACGTAAATTATTGGGGAGCTTGGCATAACAATTTGATATTGGCGACTAACACTTAGATCCAGTAGGTTCAGTAGAAGCCCGAAAAGATTGAGCAGCTTCGCGAGGAGGCTGAGGTGAAAGAGGTAGAAACTTTTGGGTGGAAGCAGAACAGGGACAGTCTTGCCTCGAAAAAAGATACTGCTCGGGCCTAGCTATCTTCGGCTGAGCGTCAACTCCAAAGCATGAAGTAAGAGAGCTCGGCTCCAGCTAAGAAAATTGAAGAGCTCGAGACTCTGGTGGCCGCTGAGTTTGCAAAGGCATCATATGTAGTGAAAAAAGTAAAGGCCAATGTGGAGGCGGTCGTGGCCGTCTATCTAGCTGACGCTGAAATCGCTAACGTTTGAGCAAAGGAAATTTTCGATACTGCTCAGGTTTGATTATCCCGCGTTACCAAGCATGCCAAATGCTAGTCTCGAAGAGAGACTCTCGAAGAGGTTCATGCTTGTGGTTTTTACCTCACAACCGATATCGACAATGTGAAAGGGCTAGAGGCCAAAGTTGAAGCTTTGCTCTCTAATAATGATGACTCCGGGAGTGCGAGCAGATCCAAAAGTGGAGAAGAAGAAGCTCCCGGGGAAGATTAGGCACTTAGAATTTTTTCCTTCTTTTTTGGATTTTTGTGTAAGGCCCTGGGTGGTCTTTGTAAATAATTTTGCATATATAAAATATCCCTTTTCTTCCCGACTTCTCTGATTTCTATTTCATGAAAACTTTGTTTTGCTTTCGCCTTATGATAATTCTAATATACTTTAGGTCTTGTGAGAAATCTGACTCACTTCGTTGCCTTGTGAAATTTTTCATTTTTCGTTTGTTTGTGAATCCGAAACTTAAGAGATTTGATAGGAGTTGAGCTATTATGGTCTCTATCATCGAGTGGGTATTTTCTCGAACTCGGAGTAGAAAAAACCCTTAGGTTTCGTTTGAGCGAGAGCAGTCCTCGAACCTAAAAAAATATAATGGCCCTTAGGCTCTTTGAATTGGGACGATATGGCCTCAAAAGAGTGGCTTCTTCCCTTTTCGGCTTAAAAAGATTAATAATATAAGAATTTATTATGCCTTAACATGAGGTAACTCCGTACTCATTAAGATTTTCGAGGTTTAGGGTTATCTAAAACTTTGTTATGACTTAGCATAAGTTTGTTCGAGAGTTCGAACAATTCAGTAACCCTTAAGGTTTTCGAGGATTGATGTTATCGAAACCCTTTGTAATTTTGCCGAGGGTAGCCTTGTTTAACCATTTTTGAGAAAATATTTGAAGGCCTATTTTATTACGGAATTCGGACTTCTCTGAACCGTGATAGTTCGGTCATGGCTTTTAACTTGTGATTTGCCCTTTGGGCTTGTTTCTCAACAGTACTTTGAACTTGTTCAAAGTACCAGTCCCTGAGTGGGATCGACGTGGCCTGTAAAATCAAGAGTTTCCTTTACAAGGTCTTATTAGTTTGAAGCTTAGTAATTCGATAAGGTCGATTTCGGATGGCAGTACCCGAGTACGGGGTTAATTGTCCGAGCTTTCATAACGGTTGACTCTTTAGATGATTTTTGTAATATATCGTAAGTACGGAATTGTGAAGTAGAAATCTCGCATGGAACATTTGATAAGGAAAAAGTACTTCTTTCAATAGATCATTCATGAATACATGTTTTGTCATTAGGGCTCGAGCAATCTATGTAGGCAAGGTTAATTTGACCGTTTGGACCTTTAAAAAGTTTTGTGTAAGGCCCTGGGTGGTCTTTGTAAATAATTTTGTATAAGGCCCTGGGTGGTCTTTGTAAATAATTTTGCATATATGAAAGATCCATTTTCTTCCCGATTTGTCTCTGATTTCTATTTCGTGAAAATTTTGTTTTGCTTTCGCCATATAATAACTCTTATATACTTTAAAATCGAGAGTTGCCTTTACAAGGTCTTATTATTTTGAAGCTTAGCAATTCGAGAAGGTCAATTTTTGGATGGCAATCCCCGAGTAGGGGTTAATTGTCTGAGCTTTAGTTATGGTTGGCTCTTGAGCCAGTTTTTGTAATATATCGTAAGTACGAAATTGTGAAGTAGAAATCTCACTAAGGCATGGAACATCTGATAAGGAAAAAGTACTTCTTTCAATAGATCATTCATGCGTACATGTATTGTCATTAGGGCTCGAGCAATCTACGTAGGCAAGGTTAATTTGACCGTTTGGACCTTTAAAAAGTTTTCCTACCTAGACTTTGTTGACACGAGGTGTTTTACTTCAAAACATAACATCCGATGGTGATGCCCCCCAGTATTCTAGGTTGATCATAAAGAAGCCTCAGATACTGTTGAATTGTCCTAGGTAGCACATATAATTGTTGCCTCGTTAAAACCCTCGCCGGAAAAACACATTTGGCATTAAAAATGATCTAAGGGAAAAAGAGTGCAACGCGTGCTTTAAAACCTAAGGTCTTCGTGTTGAAAAGCTTCTCGACGTCTTTGATCGAACACCTGCAATAAGTTAGTATCAAATACAAATGGAAAGGGAGAAAGTCATACCTTAGCAATAATATCGTTTGAGCAGTGATAGGTTCCAATTGTTTGGCATATGTTCTCCCTCCATTGTGCTAGGTTTGTAAGACTCCTTTCCGACGACACCGAGGATATGATATGGCCTTTTCTAATTTAGGCCAAGTTTTCCTTAGTTTTGGGTCTCAAGCATTGAGGGTGACTTTCCTCAGAACTAAGTCCCCTATTTTGAAGTGTCAAAGATTGACTCTTCGATTATAATATCTTTTGATTCACTGTTTCTGGGCGGCCATTCGAACAAGGGAAACTTCCCATTTTTTGCCTAATAATTTGAGGTTTGTGCTCATAGCCTCGTGATTTGATTCTTCCATTGTGTATCAAAACCTGACGCTTGGTTCCTTGACTTCAACCCGGATCAGGACTTCAGCGCCATATACTAAGGAGAATGGCGTTGCCCCCGTACTGGATTTTGTCATTGTTCGATATGCCCAAAGGATTTCGGGAAAAATTTCTCTCCATTTCCCCTTAGATTCGTTCAACCTTTTCTTTATGTTTTGAATGATGGTCTTGTTTTATTGATTTGGCCTGTCCGTTCCCACTAGGATGATATGGCATCGATAATATCCTTTTTATTTTGTGATCTTCGAGGAGCTTTGTTACTTTGATGCTGATAAATTGTTTTCTATTATTGCACACTATCTCAGCGGTTATCCCGAATTGGCATATGATGTGTCCCATATGAAGTCTATAACTTCTTTTTCTCTGATTTTCTCGAAAGCTTGTGCTTCAACCCATTTAGAAAAATAGTCAGTCATAAATAAAATGAACTTAGCTTTACCTAGGGTCGATGGCAAAGGACTAATAATGTCCATCCTCCATTTCATGAATGGCCACGGGGATAGGACTGAATGAAATTGCTCTCCGGGTTGGAGGATCATCGGCGCATGCCTTTGGCATTCGTCACATTTTCGAACAAACTCCTTATTATCTTTTTCCATATTGTCCCAATAATATCCTGCTCTGATGACTTTGTGAACTAGTGATTCGTCGCCAGAATGGTTCTCATAAGTGCCCCCGTGAATTTCTCGTAGGACGTGGTCGGTGTCTCCCGGACCCAAGCATATTTCCAACTGCCCATCGAACATCCTTCTATATAATGTTCCATCTTCGACCAATATAAATCGTGCAACTTTCGTTCGAAGAGTCCTTGATTCCTTAGAGTCCGAAGGAAGTTTCCCGTTCTTCAGATAATCGATATATTTGTTCCTCCAATCCCATGTTAGGTTTGTGGAGTTTATTTTGGCGTGGCCTTCTTCGATAATCGGTTTTGAAAGTTGTACGACAGTCCCTGGGCTAATTTCATCATCGTCGCCTGATGACCCTAAGTTTGCAAGTGCATCGGCCTCGCCATTCTGTTCTCAAGGTACATGCTGTAAAGGTCCATTCTTTGAACTGGTGTAAGGTTACCTGCAATTTATCCAAGTACCTTCGCATTCAATCTTCTTGTACTTTGAAGGTTTTGTTGACCTGGTTAACCACGAGCTGGGAATCGCACTTGGCCTCGATGACCTCAGCTTCGAAACTTTTAGCCAGCTCAAGACCTGCAATCATGGCCTTATACTCGGCCTCATTTTTAGTCAACTTAGGGGTTTTGATCTATTGTCTAATCCTATTGCCTGTGGGTGGCTTCAAAATGATGCCTAGCCTGGACCACTTTACATTCGAAGCACCGTCTGTGAAAAGTGTCCACACGCCCGAGGATGTGGTCGATTTTAGCAATAGCTCCTTTTCGAACACGAGCATGAAGGCTTGTGTGAAGTCCTCCATGAAGTCTGCTAAGATTTGAGACTTGATGGCCGTTTGGGGTTGCTTCTCGATATTGTACCCGCGGATTGTGATGGCCCATTTGGCCAGTTGGCTTGAGAGCTCGAGCTTGTGCAAGATGTTGCGAAGGGGATAAGTGGTTACAACACAAATTAGGTGACATTGAAAATATGGTTTTAATTTCCTAGATGCGCTTATTAGAGCAAGCGCTAATTTTTCTGAGTGTGGGTACCAGATCTCTACTTCACCTAAAGTTCAGCTAACATAGTAAACAGGAAATTGCATACATTGTTCTTTTCGAACTAAGACACCACATACCGCGACCTCCGAGACTACCAAATATAAGTAGAGTTGCTCGTTCGCTTTTGGAGTATGAAGCAATGGCAGGCTCGAAAGGTACCGCTTTAATTCTTCCAATGCATATTGGCATTCTTGGGTCCAAGTAAAATTGTTCTTCTTTTTGAGAGTGAGAAAAACATGTGGCTTCGATCAGAAGATCTTGAGATGAACCGGCCTAAAGCAGTTATCCGTCATGTTAGCCTTTGTATGGCCTTAATGCTGTCCACGACTGTGATATCTTTGATTACCTTGATTTTATCGAGGTTGATCTCAATTCCCCGATTTGATACAATAAAGCCGAGGAACTTGCCTAAACCGATGCCGAATGCACATTTATTTGGGTTGAGCTTCATGTTGTACTATCTCAATATGTCGAAGGTTTCCTGCAAATGTGTCAAATGGTCCTCTGTGCGTAGGGACTTAACTAGCATGTCATCAATATAAACCTCTATTGATTTACCTATTTGTTATTCGAACATACGGTTCATGAGGCGTTAATAAATAGCACCATCATTTTTTAGCCCAAACGACATTACATTATAGTAATAAGTATCATACTTAGTGGTAAATGAGGTCTTTCCTTATCCTCCAGGTTCATTTGTATTTGGTTGTACCTGGAGTAGGCATCGAGAAAGCTGAGGATCTCGTGGATGGCCGTGGTATTGATCATGCGATCGATATTTGATAGTGGAAAAGAGTCCTTAAGACATGCTTTGTTTAAGTCTTTGTAATCTACACACAGTCTAAGGTATCCCCTTCTTAGGGAATAAAACTATGTTTGCTAACCACTCGGGATATTTTACTTCTCGGATGGACCCTATTTTGAGAAGTTGGGTTACCTCGTCCTTGATGAATGCATGCTTTACCTCGGACTATGGCCTTTTCTTTTGCTTTATCGATTTGAACTTCGGGTCCAAACTCAATCGATGAGTGGTGATCTCCGGTGGGATCCCTGTCATGTTAAGGTGGAACCAAGCAAAATAATCCATATTTTTAATAAGGAATTTAACGAGTTTTTCCCTGAGCTTGGGAGTTAACCCCCTGCCTAGGTATACATTTCGATCGAGCAGATGCTCGATCAATATGACTTGCTCAAGTTCTTCGACCGTTGACTTTGTGGCATCGGAATCATCAGGGATTATGAAGGTTCGAGGTATCATACAATCATCATCCTCGATAATTTCCTGTTGTTCTGATCTGGTTGATGTAGACGTGCGATTATTGACCCTCCCCAAGATTTTTTATATTTTTAGCATAAAATATTTAGTTTAGGCCTAATATAGCTATCTCAACTAATTTTGACTCTTTCACTTTATTTTCATTACAAAAATAAAAAAATACAAAAAAAAGTTATATAAATTTTAGTTTGTGTATTTCTCATAAACTTGAAAAATACAAAAATAGCACCTTATTTTTAATCTTTATATAATTTTGAAAATTACAAAAAATAGTTTTATTAATGTTTTGTAGCCATTTTAATCTTTAAAAATAGAAAATAGTACTTTATATTTTTATCTTTATATAAAAACAAAATTACAAAAAAAAAAAATAGTTTTGTCTTAATTGTCAATATTATCTTGATAGTTATTTTGTTTACATATGATTAATTAAATGACATCGTGTTCTTATTCTCGGTTCCGGGCAAAGAATAATATTCGGGTTGAAACAACCCATTTTTAGGCCTAATTTTCGGACCTAGCCCATAACAATCCGAGCCCACCACACGTGGGGGACACGAGCGGAACACAATAAGATGGGAGGCTCACATTTTGAGACATAGGCACGTGAGCCCCCACCTAGAGTTTAAAATACACGGATGGAGACCATGGGAAGGGCCACTGTTGCTTCTTCTTCTTCGTGATGAACTAAAAAACACTAACAAAAACCCTAAACCTTCCCCAACGTCGACCAGCCCCGCCATTTCCGTCGACCACTTTCTTCGGCTTCTGCTTCCAACAGAACGACCCTCACTGACCAAACGACCAACCTCTCTTCCCGTCGAACCACCGGAAGCCAGCGACCCCAGCCAAAAACGTTGCTGCTGTCGCGTTCTCCAGGTTGTCAATCCAGCAACACGCCCAAACGACGTCCAACGAACTTCCAAATAGCCCACGTCGTTGATAAACAACTCGTCATCAACCAGTCCGGCCCTCACTCAGCGAACCAAAACAGCCCTCGTGATTGTTACGTCGATGCCACCCCACTGCCGAAACGACACTCACCAAACGAACCCTTCAAATTGTCGTTCCTGCTGCCTTCGTTGTCGACAAAACCCAGTCGCCATCGACCACCAGTCCACACGAACCAGCTTTAAGGTCGTCGATGGTCGTCATCTAGGGAGGTTCTATTTCAGTCAAGCGTTGGGGTGCCATCCGGTTGGAGGTCCGTTCGAGTTCGTCGTTGGTTGTCGTTGTCCGGGGTGAGGTTTTGTTCGAGTTATTATCTTTCATTCAAGCTTCAAAACAGATTTGCTAAGGTTCGTTTCGCAACCCTACTTGTTTGTTAAGATTTGATTCATGAATAAATGAGTTTGTTTGTTATATGCTATTTTAGCTTTGAGATTGAAATGATTCCTTCTGTTAATTGTTAGATCTCATTAGTTTTGTTTAAATCTGCTAAGTTCTTATTTTATTGATATGAAGAGATTAATGATTGGGAGTTACTGTTAGCATGAGTAAGTAAATGGCTAGAAAATTATTACTTTTAGCCGATGGTTCATGAAAGCATTTACAATTTGTTATGTTGTTTGGATAGTAAAATAAATATTTGGATAAGTAAACACCATTGCTTTAATTCGATTGGGCTTAGGCAGAAGAAGCCAAGGCTGAAGACGCGAAAAAAAAAATTTAAGTTGGAATATGGGTGTTTTATCAAATTGTGACTTTAGTGGCTTATACTACTTCTTCTATGACAGGTCCAATTTCATAAATAATGACCTTGCAATAATCTCAAAATTTAGGAAGGATAATTAGAAAAATCATAGTTTACTTTAGGTTGGCCTTTAAATGATAAAAATGAGACGAGCCTCGCCAAATAAAATGCACAAACTGCGGGGTCCTCATAAATGTATATATTTAAAAATACTTAGATTTCGGGACGGGTTGTTTAGCGAATTTCATGGCTTTTCCCCAAAATAATAATGCGATAGTCTCTTTAGGTGCGCCTTTAATAATTTTACCTTCCTAAATTCGGGTGTGCATTTCATGCGACCCAAATCCAAATCCCAAAACATTGAATAAATGTGTCGAGGATCCGGGTGCATTTCATGTGACGTGATCCAAAAATATATTTTAAATGACGTTCAATTTTTCTTTTAAAAATAATTAAAAGTGGTTAAAAGTTAAAATTTGCACATAAGTTAAAGCATGTTTTAGAATCAGATAAATAAGCCAAATATGACAGTTGAGCGACCGTGCTAGAACCACGAAACTCGGGAATGCCTAACACCTTCTCCCGGGTTAACAGAATTCCTTATCCAGATTTCTAGTTCGCGGACTGTTAAATAGAGTCAAACTTTTCCTCGATTCGGGATTCAACCGGTGACTTGGGACACCATAAATCTCCCAAGTGGCGACTTTGAATCTCTTAATAAACGAATCCTATTTCGATAGTCCTTTAATTGGAAAAACTCCCTTTACCACACCCTTCGCGGGGTGCGGTAGCGCCAAAAGGAGGTGTGACAGCTCTAGCGACTCCACTGGGGATTAGAGTAAAATCCAGAACCACTGGTTCCGGGTTAGCAATTCGAGCTTAGAATAATTGTTGTATTTGGCTTTATTTATTATCTGATTTTATTACTTGATTGGTATCAAATGTGCAAAATGATACTTTACCTCTTTGATATTATTTGAACTGTATATAAAATGTGCCGAAACCCATCTCTTCTCTGAGTCTTCTAAATCATGAAGAAGGGTGCACTTCGTGTGACTTCTTTTCTGTTAGAGTCTTTTCCTAATTTTAGAACGAGGTTCGGATAAGTTGCAAAGCCGGCGAAGCTTCTGTATTCCCGGTACGTTGCCTCCCCCTCGGCTCGAGCTGTCCGCTCGGGTAAGCCAGGTTTAGAACAAACACCCAGGTTTTGAACCTAGAATAACACAGCTTCATGCCGGATCCCTAGTAGGAACGTTTATTTGCATCATATGCATTTGACTTAGGGGACTCAACACAGGGGTTGGGTCCGTCTAGGACAGGTGACCTAAAAGGAAAAGACCATCTTAACGCATCCTATGTGCTACATGTTGCATTTACTCAAGGGTAAAAGGGTCATTTGGCGGACCAATAATAGTTAAGGACAAATGGCACGCCTGGTCATGCTGATCTCGTTAAATAAGAAGGCTGCACGTTTTTTTAGATAAGCATGATATTATTTAATCAAAGGCATGGGGAACAATTGTGAAATCCAAGAAGTCTTGGAATTCCCCCATGTCCCCCATGCTTCATTTTTGGGAAAAGCACATGAGGAACATTTGTGAAATCCAAGAAATCTTGGAATCCCCATATCCCCCATGCCACATTTTGAAAATAAAAAAAGAAGCATGAAAATTCAAAAAAGATTTTGTACTTTGTAATCATTTTCCATAAATGAGAAAATCAAAAAAAAAAAAAGAGAAAAAGAAAATTCAAAAAGATTTTGTATGTTTCATCCATTTTCAAGAAAAAACAAAAAAATATATGTTTCTCTAAATTAGTTGTTCTCGCCCGTATCCAATTGGCAGAACTACGCTGGTTTGATTCTCACCAGATGTGAGATACGTAGGCAACCCTCATCGGATCCAACCTCCCTTTTTGCAAAAATAGCCAAAAAATGTCAAATTTTAATTTTTGTTATAAATAAGTCGGGTGATGCCGTTCTTATCAATTATAGCCGAATGTTCCCG
>MU724456.1:644-10826 GCA_026770625.1 Nicotiana glauca | reverse complement strand
TGTGGCAATATGTGTTTGTATGTAATAGATCTATCAAACCTAAGGAATGAATTTTCAGCCAATTCAGACTAAGAGAGGAAATGGTCATGTATCTGAGGCATGAAAACATGATACTTAGAAGGTTTCTATGATATTATCCAAATCTATCACACAACCGATAGGTCCGATACCTAAAACCTTACTGAAAGAAGGAACTTGAGTGTAAATTGCTTGAGCAAACTTAGCAAAAGTGAGAAAATGCAAATTTGGAAGATAATTCACTAAATACACCGTTAGGCAAACAAAAGTAGTAAAGATTCACTACTTAAAGGCCATGAATATGCGGTGCTAAAAACAACCACATAGAGAGAGTAGGAGCTTGAAAGATGCACAGTGCATGTTCAAATACTCAGTGGCCCAAAAAGAACTAACTTTTGTATGATAGGATGTAAGACATTTCACCAATCACATCCTTGTGTGCTTCTAATGCAAATCCTTGAATCTATCAGCCTGATATCAGGATTTTGTAGAAATTGCCGTGGAATCACCCAGGAAGATTTTAATGTAATTCACTTATCAAAAAAATGGAACAAAACAGAACAACTTTTCTTATTCAGACATTCTTTTTTTTTTTAATCGTCTTATCCTGACATTCATAACCTTCTTAGGCATTCAAGCCTACAAAATGACTTTATGGCATTACAACAACAACAACAACAAATCCAGTGAGTTCTCACAAGTGGGATCTGGGGTTGGGAGTGCGTACGCAGATCTTACCCCTAACCCAGGAGGACAGAGAGGTTGTTTCTGACTTTATGGCATTCCGTGCATAAAATAAATTCCAATACAGAGCTCATGAATGGGGAGAAAGAGCCTTCATATTCCTAAATATGATTCTCAGGGAACAAATGTAACATAAGCAGGAAAAACGACTCCTCTTCGTTTTTCTCCGGTACCCTAGAGTTAAAGAAAATAAAGTTTCTCATTAACAGAGTGAATCATAATAAAAGTAGCCATCTTTATAGTCCAACTTCACGAAATCAATCATAACTTTTCGGTGGTAGAAAGAAAGACCTTTTTTGACAAAGTAAAACTCTACTCAAATGAAGCAAAATTTCACCTCTTGTTAGTCCACAATTGGATACGATTTATGCTAACATTGTTAATCGTGGATAAAGTTGCTGACTTTTTTCATAATCACACGAAGCCAGTCAAATCTAAGTTGAAACTTAATATAAAATTGGTAGATTACCAAAAGAATAGTTTCTTCTCACTGTCCTACATTTCTCAATCCCCATAATTACAGTTCCAAACAGGTAAATCAAAATATGGATCTACTATTATCTCATCAACCATTCAGTCAGTAAATCAAAGAGAGAGAAAACAAAAAAGGAATGCGCGCGCACACACACACACATAAAATAGAAGATACAGAAAGTTTGTTATTGTACGCACCGTTCATGTGACCAATTAGCTTAAGCTCATCTTGGGCTTCTTCAATTAACTCTTCAACCTGGCCACAACCAAGCCGCTTCTCGATCATTTCTGAATCTTCTTCCTCCTGACAGACGCTGATGCGGTGGCGCGTGAAGCTTTCGACGGCTTTCCGGTATCCCTCGTCCTCCGAGACAGTCTAGGGTTTTCCTATAAAGATTAATTAGAACTTCCCTCGCATTTGGGACCACATTGAAACCAAATAAAACAAACTATGCAATAAGAATAGTAATTGATCTTGATTACTTTGAAATTTTCATGTTAACAAACATATAAAAATTTGATAGACCCAGATTTTAGAATTGATTTTTCTATGTCATAAAAAATGGCAAACGAAAAAATTGGATACCTTCCATGATTATTCTCTTTTGATAGAAATTCATGTATAGAGGAGATGCAATCACAGTTTGATTAACACCAGATTCTGAAACTCTTCAAAAATGATTTGTATCGCCATTTTTGTAAGCTTTTGGTGGATTTTGATTAGAATTTTGGAAATTGAGAGACTGATTTTTGGTGGATTCCATTTTTTATTAGGGTTATGTTAGAATCTTGGAAGTTGAGAGAAAGAAAACTGGTTTTTCAAACGCAGTGATCTGAAAAATTGAGTTGTAAGGTTTGGCGGAGGCTTTTGAGACATTAGGATCGTGGAGTATTTTTTATCCGGATAAAAAAAACGTGGGAGTCCAAAAATTTGAATATTTGATCGTGGATGAAAAACATGGGAGTCCAAAAACGTGGGACTCATGGATATGTACAAATGTGGGAGTGGAAATAACTGAAACATATTAATGCTTTAAAACCTTCAAAATAACTTTTTTATTTTATAAATTATAATTTTTTTTTGAATTTTCAAACTTATTGGAGTTTTGTCTTAAATCTTGACATGTGTTGATTTTTCGGTTTGACATTTGGCAAAATATTATGAATTTGACTCTCCTTTTCTATATTAATAGATATTAAACAACGCCATGCAATCTTGCCAATCTATGGCCTGAGATTTTATTCTGCAGCTAAAACAGATTCAATTATTTTCCTTTTCCCTTACATTAATTTAAAGAAAATATTATACTAGTAAGTTACTGGTATAATATTATACTAGGTGTAATTATAAATTTAAATTACTACTTTTATAGTCGGTTTGATTCGGTTATTTTTTGATTAAAATCAAAACCAAACCAAATTTGATCGTTTTTTAAAATTCAAAACAAAAACCAAATCAAACCTAAAAAGTATCGATTTTTTTGATCGATTGGGTTCGATTTTTCGGGTTCTTATGAAGACCCCTAGCTAGATGCAGTGCTCGTCCCTCAAGTGAAGGTAAATGTAAACTTTCACCAATATTTTAAAATGTATTTTCATCATATTGATATGAGAAGAAATGCAACTTACAATACTTTTCATATAATTTTTTAATAACATTTTAATTTTAAAATATTGAGTTGCAAAAAATGCCACAATATTAAGACGGAGGAGTAGTACATTTTAGGGGAGTTATCCAAAACGTAGAGTTGCAATAATGTATTTTGACCAAAAACGAAAAGGAGTTGCAATAACATATACGGCAGACTGTTTAGGAGCGGAGGAATTCTATCCAATTATCTTACTGGAATTTATTCCAGAATGAATTGTACACCGGAATAAATACAAATAATCACTCTAGGATGCATCAACATTCACCAACAATAACACATAAAAAATTGTATTTATCTAATAATACAACAAATCACCTTTATCCAAGGGAAAAATTACGTCGTACCTTAACCAGTGTATCAGAAACATGAACGTGACGTTATAATGGTTGGTTACAATTGCCTTTTTGGCCTCAAACATCAGACAATGCAGCAAATGAATTTCTTGGTTGTGTAACTGAGCAAACAGAAAGGAAAGTAACCCACAGTTTGGTGGGACAAACAATAAACAGAGAATATAAATAACTTTGATTCCTTTTGGAAAGAGCTTCAACTTTATGCATCATCGCATCCGATGATATTGAGTTCTTGAGACACGACAATGCCGACCATTTACAGAGTATTCGAGCATTATATCAACATCTCGAGGATTTTTCTTGTTAGGAGCCACAGTAATGCTTCCAACTACAGCTTCCCCTTGGCAAATGGTTATCACATCTTCCAGGTAGAGAACTGTTTGCTTCCAATGTGTGCCCCGAGATTTTGGCCCTATATCATTAAGTTTTCATACTTAGTAAAAAGGAATACACACATGGACAACCCGCCCCCCTCTATTTGGAGGGGGGGGTGTAACTCGGGGTTTCTGAGATGCTCTTAACTCGGAATACTACATACTTTTCAATAGTCATTTGAATCCTACATACTACAAAAATATGAGCTATCAATAGTCATTTGAATCCTACATACTACAAATATCATGAGCTGATAAAAGAGAAGAAAGGGTTTCATCTACTGTAATCCTCAGGAGCCACGTTTGTAGCATAAACTTTTCACTCCCATCATACTCCCTCAAAACCCCAAGAAAATTGTAAAAAAGAAAATTATGAAGTGACTAATCTAAGCACGAGACCCTCTGGAAAAGGAAATTGATAAAGCAGAAATGACTAATAAATGGAAAAACTGCAAGGAGATTACTGCAAAGACTAATGTCATAGCTAAAACCAACAAAAACAAATGCAAGGACAAAAGTACGAACCTGTTGAGAACCCCATCAACTTGTGGCACTTTGTGAAAGAGACATCAAAGTATGCTACAAGGGCATGGATGTAATCGTCACGTTCTGCAATGAGCTTAAAGGGGGCAGTGAAGGAAGCATCTCCAGAAGTCATCTTTGAAATGTCCATTGTCTGAAGGAAAGGATCCGTTGTTAGTAAAGGGAAAAGGCAAGATTATACATTATACAGCTATTTCAATAAATCCCATGGCAACTAAACTTGACCTGATTACCTTGAGTAACTGGCAGTTTGTAACAATCTGATTCTGATCTACTGTGTCAACAAGAGGTTCCATCATAGCTTGCTTCCGGATGCAGCTCATATCAAAACCATACACCTCATTCCAAACTGCAGTAGCATAAGAAGGACCAAATTAACGCAAGCAAAAAATGGAATATAAGATGACAGTTAGCCCCACTAGTGGGAAAAAACTGATGCTGCTAGAAAAAATACATTTGAAGTGCATACTAAATAGAAAATACTATGGCAAATCATAATTCATCAAGTACAAAATGGAAAAGAGGAATAAGCTTACATTCGATCTTATCAGCCTTGTAGTCAGCATCTTCAATAGCTGTCAAATAGAGAGAAGCTTTATCCGGCAGAACAAGACCATCCTTTACCTGTAAGGGGAAAGAATGTAACTATAAATCATCAATCAAACTAGAAAACCTCCAAGACAAGTGAACACATCCAGGAGCAAGGCCAGACATTTGACAATAGTTTGGCGAGCTAATCTAACCAACCTGCAATATCTCCCGAAAGCAACAATATGAAAGAGCTGGTTCAAGGGGAAGCGCGTAACTTTTGTAGTGAAATCATTCATTCACCTCAAGTCCTCAATCAAGAGCAAGACGGACACCAACTATAAGTACTCATTCTCATTGCCTAAAGAAGCCCTATTTTCAAAATCATCTTCCCAACAGTTGACTAAAATGATAAATCATTAGCACATTCACCGTTCAACTTTCTTTTTAGTGTTCAATATGGTTTAGTAGGAAATCAATCACCAAAGAAGCACTCTAATAATGTCCAAGCACAAGCACAAGACAATCACATCTTTTCTCCTTTGCTTTTGTTGTCTTTTTTCCTTGTCCAGATTAGTCCATCTAAGGTGTTAGGGAGGAGGATCAGCAAGAAGGTTTGATCACTGCAAGTGAATGTGACGATAGCTGAAATATGTTTCACATGTGAGAACAAAATGTTGGGGCAAAATCTAGATTAGCATTCAATGGTAGAATGTAATCACGCCTTTCTTTTGAACCCGTCACCAAGCTTCAACAATAAGCATGGCCTAATTAATATAGAAGAGGTTGCGAATGTCACAGTATCATAGCTTGGAAAAGGACAGGGGCCCTCTTCCTCGTTCCACACATATTTCATTACTATCGACACTTTCTCCTGCTCAGACCTTTTACTTTGTGCCATCATTTCCGTCTCCCCTCTTAAATCTCTCAAACCCACAACATATAGTTGATCTATCAAGTATAATTCAGGACACGGCACCACGTGTACTGCAAAGCCTTATTTCATTGATGCACAAAACAGCAAAAACACCACAAAATAGAAAAATCCATCAAAAAGTTGAGAAAAAACTTTCACGGAATTCTCATCAATATCCAAAATCATTCAGGCAATTCAGACAATAGATAGTCAAATTATCTTCTTAATTGGATAAACAAGTTTAAAAGATAAATTTGAAATATGGCATCTTCGGGGATGAGCACCCCGTAGTTTGTACTGGCTCGCGTCATTCACTGGAATTATTGATGAACGGACAGATGGAAACAATATTTCACACGCAGCTTTTTTCAGTTAATAGTTCAACCTGCAATCTTTTTAACTGCATTAAGGGGTTAACTCATTAAAGCACTAGGCCAACAGTCTTGGGTCTACTTCATGGTTTCTTCAAATTACTAGATATATTTTCTTTATAGATAAGTATTTATTGTGCTACATACAATTTCTCTTCATCCATAAAAGTACTCAACCTAATATTGGTTTGTGCTTTCTCTTCATCCATATAATTACTCAAAACATAATCTGTATACATTCATGAACAGGCAGTCACATCACTAGCACGGAAAACCTATCCTGAAGAGCTGACATCATCATTAACCCAAATGACAGGCTGTACATCATCATTAATCCAAATGACAAGCTGTACATCATCACAAGCAGAGTAACTTACCAGCCACTTGTCACGAGCATACAAAACTGTATCTAACATGTTCTCGTACAGCAGAAAATATCCCATCCACTCAGAGATTATAATATCCACTTGTGGAACGGGTAAGTTAATTTCCTCTACCTTTCCCTTGATAACTGTTATAACTGAGATAGAAAGAGAACAGACTCAGTAAAGTAGCATCAGAATAAATACACCAGAATACATGTCACAAGGTAAATGATAGTGGTAACATCCGTCTCACCATCGGAAAATCCATTGAGTTTTACAATTTCTTGTGCCATGTCAGCCATACTGGAGCATTCAATCTGAAAATTAAATTGTAAAGGATTAGCCATGCCCATACCGCATTAGACTAGTTCATGTTGGCTTCTTCTAGCAGTTTTACATATTTAGTTTGACGATATTCAAAAGACAACTGCCTGTTTCACTTAGCTTTCCAATCAATTCGTATTCCAAGATCTATTGCAATATCTTCACAAGAACCACAATGTAAAGCATCATAATGGGTGTGTTGGTTTTTTAAGAGTAGAAACTGGTAAGGGAAGCAGTGAAGTTTGTCTAACTGCTAATGTTCAGAAAGACCTAGTAACTAATGAGATGGTTCTTGAAGGCGGAGCGCTGGTATTGGCAGATATGGGTATATGTGCTATTGATGAATTCGACAGGTTGGATGAGTCTGATATAACAGCTATTCATGAAGTAATGACTGTTAGCATTGAAAAGGCTTGACCACTACATCTCTGAATGCAAGGACTGCAGTACTTGCTGCTGCTAATCCTGCCTGAGGAAGATATGATATGAGGACGACATCAGCTGAAAATATTAATCTTCCTCCAGCTCTTCTATCAAGGTTTGATCTTTTATGGCAAATCTTAGATCGAGCAACTATGGATGCCGATCTAGAAAAGGCTGACACATTGATTATGTGTTTGAGAAGCTGACATTTTGCTACCCCAGGATCACCCATCAAACATATATGTAAATCTCCTCTGATCTGCATACTATCCTTGAATTTCCGATAAGAAGAAGAGCTTTCCTGATATCCTCATGCCCAAAAATTTCAGAAAGGAACTGAGAACACTGATGGTTCTCATCCAAAACAAAAGATGCCCCCTGAGATCAAGCGATTCGATGAAGTGTACATCAAAGCATCTCCAAAAGGTCAGCCATTTACAATTCAGCAAGACAAGGCTTCATATACCGGTCAGCTTGTCAGGATATCTGGTATTGTGACACGCTGTTCAGACATCAATCCACTGATGCAGGTGGCTGTATATACATGTAAAGAATGTGGATTTGATATCTATCAGGAAGTAACTGCTAGAGTATTCATGCCTTTGTTTGACTGTCCATCCTATTGCTGCAAGGTAAATAAAGCAAAAGGGAACCTCATCCTTCAACTTAGGGCATCAAAGTTTTTGAAGTTTCAAGAGGCCAAAATTCAAGAGTTGGCTGAACATGTTCCCAAAGGTCACATTCCCAGAAAAATGACTGCATTTCAGAGGAGATCTTCGTAGGAAGGTATCTCCTCGTAATGCTGTGGAAATGTCAGGCATTTTACGGGGAATGTGACATTTGGAAAAATATTCAGCCAACTCTCGAATTCTGACCTCTTGAAACTTCAGAAATTTTGATGCTGTAAGTTGAAAGATGAAATTCTTAGCTACATCTATTCCAATATACTTCTCTTAGCAATTCCTCTGTTATTTCCTAGTTTCTTATTTTTCAAAAACCAACATAGTGCACGGTGGGACAGCCACCACAAGATAGCCACCACGGAACAATAACAAAAGAACAAGAAATTACAAAATATAGAAATGCAAGTATTAAATGAGAACAAGGAACAAGTGGAATGCATACCGCATAAACATGTTTGGCACCAACTTTTGCGCAAAAGAGTGACAGGATTCCTGTCCCAGCTCCCACATCAAGGACAACTTTGTCCTTGAAAAGAAAGGAATTTTTATAGATTACATTTTGGTAAGTCTTAGTTCTTACCACATCCTTCAACATCTCCTGTTAACAAGGCAAAATTACAATAGAACCATGTAAAAATCATCTTTAAGCAAAGTTTTATCAACAA
This sequence comes from Nicotiana glauca, assembly GCA_026770625.1. NCBI lineage: Eukaryota > Viridiplantae > Streptophyta > Magnoliopsida > Solanales > Solanaceae > Nicotiana > Nicotiana glauca. The sequence continues at coordinate 2,393 of MU724456.1, read as the reverse complement.
AAGATGCAAACTTGCACGAAAATGCAAAGAGAGATGGATACTTACTTCATGAATACCTGCAAAAACAACAATAAAACAAAGGAGGAAAAATTAGCCTCTAAAAGTAATATCAGACCAAGCAAATATGCATAAATGTGTCAGCTGGTAATAAAAGTTGAGGGTCAAGTGGGTTATTATAGGTTACTGAAAAATTTGAGACATAAAAAAAGATACTTTAATCCACAAAGAATATTGAAAAACCAATGACTACGCAAAAAGATATCTTATCTATGAGCAAGAAAGGTTTTCCTCCAACAACAACAACAAAAAACCCAGTGAAATCACACAAGTGGGGTCTGGGAAAGGTAAAGTGTCACGACTCCCGAGACACTTTATGACAGTAGAGAGGCTGTTTCCGAAAGGTTTTCCTCCAACAACTGAATACTCCCTCCGGTTCACAATAAGTGTCCAATTTGCTTTTAGCACGCCCATTAAGAAAATACTAAATTCTATACAAAAATACCTACTATGACTAAATTACCCCAAATTAAACATTTAATGTGAGGAGTACGAAAACTTTTTAGGGATATGTATATAGGGGTTATTTTGTAAAAACAAATTGAATTCTTTCTTGATTACATAACTCGAAACTTATTTTGAACCAAAATAAAAAAATAAATTGGATACTTATTATGAACCGGAGGGGGTATTCTATAGCATTAACTACATTCCAAATACCTAGACCAAAAAATAGGAAGGAGAGACATAGGTTGAAGTATATTGAAGTTTAATTGCACCCAAGTATATAGCCTAGTGGTTAATAAAGTTGGTTTCTCAGGTTCAAATCCAAGTGGAGGCAAAAAAACTAGGTGATTTCTTCCTAAATTCCTAAGACTTGATAGGAGGTAGTAGGTACTGGGTGAAATAGAAGCAAACTAGTCAGGAGACCACCATTATATATATATATATAATTAAAAAAAATAATAATAATATTGTAGTCACAACTATTAATGCAAAAAATAAGTGTAGTTTACATCAGTCAACCAGTTACCTCGTATTGCAAAAATCAAAAAGTAAAAAATATTCAAACTCAGTTTTCGCAAAAGCTGAAACAAATGCCTCCTAAGTTTTCCTTAGCTCCTTTTTACTCCAAAGCTGCTTCTTTTTCTTTTTCTTTTTCTTCTTCTTTTTTTGGGGTGAACTTCCCAAAGAAAAAATGAGATTCTCAATACTTGTAGAAACTCAAATTCAGTACTAAATTTAGCTAAAACAAAGTAAATAACGAACTACAATGAATTAAACTGTACTAACCAAAATGAGAATACGAGTCAAAATAATAGTCGGCGCTGGTCTTATCGCCGTCGACAATTGAATCGTCATCGGCGGTTGCGGCGGCGGCGGGGCGGTCACACATAGAAGTATCTTCGTCGATTTCAAGGTTTGAACTTTCCGTAACAGTTTCATCGCCTCGCTCTACTACCTGTTCGTCGTCCTCCTCGTACTGAAATTTGATTTTTGAGGGTTTTAAATCGTGAGTACTTGTAATTGCTGAATTTTGATTCTCATTGTTGCTTTGAGAATCCATTTCTTTTGGTTTGATGAGATTTTGGAGTTGTGTGAATGTTGCGTTTAGGGTCCAGGGTTTTAGAATAAATGGGTGGCTCCAAATTAGGGTTTATGGAGGAGCAAATATCTGTATGGACACTACTGTTTACTTCTGGACCCACTATTCATTTTTTAGTTGGGCGGAGATCAACTTAGAGCCCATTT
>MU724450.1:24361-60561 GCA_026770625.1 Nicotiana glauca | reverse complement strand
TTGGAACAAGTTTGTTCATACATACCAGTACAATTCAAATGTATTGACGTCCCTTTTGCCGGGGGCGCTACATTCGTGTTATGATTGTAGGTGGATCTATAGAAGGCACTCTAGTCCACCAATCGTAGCCCCTCATTACTTCCTGCCAGCTGAATTGGTGAGCCCCTTTCCTTTTGGGGCCCTGCGTGGCTCATGCCGCTTCTGTTCTTGTCTTTTGGAATCCTGTTTTGGTATTTGTAAAAGGTATAGTCGGAGCCTTGTTACCGGTAAGTATTGTATTATTCCTCTTTCATATTTAGAGGCTCCGTGGACAGGCAATGTGGGTTAAGAACTTATGTAAATATGTATTTTGTAAGTTGGGCGATGTAAGTTGTAAACCACGCTAAAGATTATCCACGTTATGTATGCTTTTGTAACAAGGTGTTCCAATTATAATTAGCTGTTTCACTTGGTTAATAAGAAATGAAAAATGTGGGGTAACACGTGAAATAGGAAAGGAACTCAGGTCCGCTTGACTGGGGTTACTCGGTCGAGCGCCGGTCATGTCCCTCAAATTTTGGGGCGTGACAGAGTTTTTGCAATAAGCCTTTGGTTTTCTTAATGCCACGGTTCTTTCCAAAGGTGGAATTTGTGTGAACCGGGTGGCTCTTCCCGATGATGTATGGCATGACAACCTTCTTAAGGGTTTGAGTCTATTTTTTTTTTTGCTTTTTAGTAGTTAGTTGGTAAGGGTTCCTCAAGCAAAGCTTCACTTGGGCCTAACATATTTGCCTTTGATCCTATGGTCAAAAACAAATCATTGTGTATAGGATGGTGACAGTTATGACTTTAAGACTCTTGTGTTGGCCGATAATCATCAATTGGTTTTTTTAAGACCATTGTGTTGCTCAAATCTTAGTTAAAGTTGTTGTGGGCCCCCGACTCTGTGTCTTTAGCAATCCCATAGCTTGTGTGGTGAGAATTTGAATTGCAAGTCCAAGTCCCGATCCATTGGTCTAGAACTTGCCCTAAATGTTTGTCTAGGCGAAATCCTAAGTGTAATTTGACTTAAGATATGATTATAGACTCTCTTTGATCTGGATGATATCTTGAACACTTCCATAGCCTACCAATGATAAAATCCCTAGTCAACCCTTTTGAGTCATAGACCTTTTTCTTTCAGAAACCATGATACAAGCCTTTACCCGTTCTAAAATACCCTCTCTTGGCACCCGATCTTTCCTTAGCACAAGAAAAAAGCATAAGTTTTGGGGGAGAGAGGAGGAATGCAACAAAGTGGAAAAAGGTACAAAATAAAGAAAAGGAAAGGCAATAAAAAAGGAAGAAAATCAAAAAGACAAAAAGAATGTACAATGTAGAAAAGAATGAAGGGATTCAATAAGAGTAAAAAGATGAAAGGTGTCAAAAGTTGAAAAAAGAGAAAAAGATTTGAAATGAACAAGAAAGAGTGACAGTGTGTCTCTCTAACCCCTTAGAAAAGAAGTTAAAGGACTTTAAAAGTCAAGAGAATATGTGCCAAAATGAAGCAAAATAAGTGCTAAAGGGAAGATGGAACCTAGTTAGACCAAATATTTCCTACCCTAAACCAAAAGCCTTCACTATGTCTCCACAAAAGCCCTGTATGATCTTGAATTGAATGAAGCTTACATTAGTGGTGACTTACATAAGGGGCAAGCATATGGTACTTAGAGCCGGACTTGTGACCTTTCTTTGAGAGATATGTGTATATTTCCATTAACCTCGTTCTGAGTGCTACAATCCTAAATGTGAGGTTTTCTTAGGGAGAGTTGAGGATGTGTGAGTTTGGGTTCCACAACGACCAAAGTAATAGAAAGAGTTTCTTTGATGTGTTGAGTCAAATCTTGATGCTCTTGTGTCACACTAAATCCATGGTACTTAAAAGAGTGAATTTTGTTAATGATTCATTTGAATTGAGGGAAATTGTTTGTCTCAATTGATGGTAGATGAGGTCACTTTAGGTCAGCTGAATTTTCTTGGGTATACTCTTAAGGAGTCGGTCTTCTTTTGTTTGCTTGAGGACAAGCAAAAGCTTAAGTTTGGGGGAGTTGATAACTAGGGATTATGATGCATTTTACACTCCTTCTTACTTGAGTTTTGATTAGAAATGTATACAAAATAGTCTCAAAAGCTTACATGTTGTACTTGATTGCAGGGTTTGGTCAACAAGGTGATAATTCATCAGAACTAACTCAAAAAGGAGATAAACATGCACAAGTACCAAGAACAAGTCCAAGCACAGTGTTACAGGACCAATGCGACCGCACTCTATTCTGTGCGGTCCGCGAAGAGGAAGTTTAGAGAGGTGCTCATTTCAGACATTCAAGCTATGCGGCCGCAAAGCATTTCATGCAGATCGCATTGTCTTCATTGCGGCCGCACTCGATTTTTTGCGGTCCGCAAAAATGGAGTTCAGAGAGTTGATAATTTTAGGGATCATAGCCAATGCGGTCCGCAGTCCTTTTTGTACGGACCGCAATAGAAGCCACCGCAGTGCATTTTATGCGGCCCGCGGTGGCCAAGTTCAGAGAGCAGAAGTTTAAGCCAAGGAGCCTCAGTACGGCCGCAATCGACTTTGTGCGGACCGCACTACCCCCGCAGGGGTATTTTTGTCCAGGAAATTTGGCCTAGTATAAATAGTTTCTTTTCCAATTTTTAGATGATGAGTTGTAATTTTAAGCAGAGTTGTGCTCGTGAACAGTGTTCCCTTACTATTTGAGTAATTTTACAATAGTTTTATCATTGAATTTTCAAGTTTTAGCTAGTAATTAAATATTATAGGTTTTTCTTCATCTATTTCTTTATTTTCTTCTATTATCATGAGTAGCTAGATCCATTAGCTAGAGTTCTGGCCCAACCCTAGTGTGGATATTTGATGGATCTTGTGTTTTTAGGCTTGAATTTCTATGGGTGTTTGATATCTGGACTAATTTATGGTTTTATGTTGACTTAGTGGCTGCAAACACTAGTTTGTGCCTTTTTGAATTGGGCTCTTCTTGAGAAAGAGAGTCTAAGTCTAAAAAAATTAGTCCAACAAAGAATTGGGGCGTATTCAAGAGATTGATAGCCCCAATTAAAGGGTTAAACCTAGAAATAGTAATACCCGACTTGAACCTCAATTGCTTGCACAAATTATCATACCCAATTAGTATCGAGAAAGTCAATTAGGGAAAAATCACTCAAACTACCGAGAGGTATAGAGTGAGTAGTATCGTGCAATGGTTATATCATAATCCCCAAATATGACAACCTAGCCTTAGACTCGAGAACCCGTCAAGTGTCCACCTAGGAGAAAGTCACTTCCCTAGTGCCTTTTAACTATTTAGACAACCTTCAATAGTTTTCTTTTAGCTTAACTTAGCTTAATTTAGTATCATATTAGTATAGATTTGGAAGTAATATAAAAACCAACTATGATTAGAAGTGTGATGATATGCTATAATTACGTATTTTAGTCACTTATTACACTCAAATTTACTGCACTTTAATTGAGTTTGAGCTATAATCGCTAGTGTCTTGCACTAATTGTGTGTTTTATGCCTTGTAGGAGTGATTCCAAGCTCTGTAGATGTTATGGAATGAACTCAAGTGATTTGGAGCTTTGAAGTCTGAGTAAAAGCCCAAGGAATTAAGCCGGGATCGTATTCGGGTATCAACGGATGATAGAGCAATAAAACGAAAAATCGAGTAGCCTTATTACGTACTGTCTAGTCAAATGCACATAACGTTTTTCTCAGAACTCTAATTGGTCTCCACAATTAATGGTTGTAAAGCTAACTCAAAGGGCTACAACTTTCATGATTTACGTTTTTCCAAATTCCAAAAGTAACAGGGTTAAAAATGCAGTCGAAACCGCGACCACGGACCTGAGGTGGGTTGAGGCAGTATACTTGCCAAATACCGCGTTCGTACCGTGGTTGCCCGCGACCGCGGCCGTCTAGACCTGAAAAATTGTCGTTTTTTGCGTATGAGAAGGTATAATTATTTGGGCCCGATCCTACTTGGTATATATACATGGAAAAACGGTATTTCTGAATGGAGGAGACCAATGTTTAACACATATTCGACCTAAGAAGGCAGAGACACAATAGAAGCAAGGCAGGGAATTCTTCTATGAGTTTTTCCTTCCTCTTCTTATTTTTCATTCTTGGTTATGACTTTTAATAATGTAGTTTTACATATAATTATGAATAGATAATTTGTTATCTAGGGTTTTAATGGAACCTTTTGTAGGATAAATTCTTGTTGTGTTTTTATACAATTGAGTCATTGGATTTCTCTACTTGTTCAACTACGTGCTTATTGTTGTTGATTGAATGACCATCGATTTATTGTGCTTATTTATTATGTATTGCTTGATAAAGGATATATATTTAGGTAGTTATTGAACAACGTCACTCCTAATGTATATGAAAAATCAATACAACGGGTTTAAAGGCAGGTTTAGAAATAACAAAGCCTTAAAGTGGTCATAATGAGCAGTTAGATGAAGCCAACTAGCGTAGTTCGAGAGAATATGTCTAGTAAATTATTGTAGTTGCTCGAGAGAGAATTACGGCACCTAAAGTGCTCACGATCAGTAGAAAATACATTGGTAAAATTGTAGGGAACATAGCTAGAAGGATTCCGACAATTGGGGAAATTATAACTCTAGACCTCCTTAATTTAGTCTACAACCCTTTGTCTCGTTAGTTAATAATTTTACTGCTTTGTAGTATTTGCTAGTTAATTAGTTTGAAATATAAATCTCAATCTTTATAATTTAGAAATTGTTCAAACTTGTCTTTTTAGTGATATTAAACAGATACATCTAAACCTTAATTCTCTGTGGGATTCGACTCTGGACTTTTAGATCGGATTATATTTGCAGCGACCGCTTATCCTTTTTAGGACTAGAGTTGGGCGTGATCAAATTTTGGCATCATTGCCCGGGAACTAACGGTGTAGTTGTAGTTGTATATATTGCTAGGGTTTAAGTTTGAACTTTTATTTTGTTTTGTTTTTTTGTATTTGTTTTATAACTGTTGATTTTAGAAGCATGACATCTTGGAGTTATGGAAATTTAGGTGTAGATAATTCTACTATTGATCCTCATACATATTATGAAGGAAACCACCTGTATCAAAATTATCAAAATATTCCCAAAAGCGAGTTATGTGCACCAACTCAATCTTATTTGTGGAATGTGTGTGATGAGTGTGGTGGTAGAGATGGTCACTTAAATGGTTGTGCTTATATTTCTTATCTTCTCCCAACCCCTTACTATGATGGTTCTGCCTTTTCTTGCGAAGTTAATAGGAACAAAGAACTTGGGGATGCAGACCTGAAGGAGATCAAGGATATTTTAAAGTGCATTTTGAAATAAAATAATAAAAAACAATTGCAGATAGAAAGGCAAGAGGCAACTATTCACAAGTTGGAAGCTCAATTGTGTAAAGTGGTTGGAGCTTTTAATGCTCAACAAGCCAATATTGAGGATAGTAGCCAAGAAGAGAATGAATTTGAGGTGTTAATTGGGGAGGTCAGAGTAGAAGATCAACAACCTAGCCAACTACAATTTGAGGATGCCAATGTTGAAGAAGTGAGACTAGAGCCAGCCAAGGACTTTGAGGATATAAATTTTGTTGACTCTAGTATCATTGATGTTGGGGATGTTGAAAGTCCTGAAATTCATGTGTTTGAGCGCATTGGTCCATACTCCAGGCATTTTTTCACATTATTTTTGGATGATGATATGGAAATAGAGTCATCCGAACCAATTGAAGAGTCAAGGAATGAGGAACAAGGTGCATATATTCTGGAATTTTTCTTGCTAGCAAGTCAGGATTACATACCTCATACAAAGGCCAAGGAGTGTAGAATACTACATTATTTTCTTGGACCAGTTAGATTCGTTCCACCATCCCATGACCATAATCATAAACTTGAATCAAAACTTGGGGTTCAATTCATAAGTTCGAGGTGGAGGCAAAAAGTAATTCAAGTCGTACCGCGATGTTAAATCAAGCGCTTGTTGGGAGGCAACCCAACTTTATTGCTTTCTTTTATTATTATTGTTATTTTTTTAATTATATTATTTTTGTAGAGTCATTTTTTATTTTCTAGGAGCATTGAAAGAAAAGGTATTGGAAGGATACAACAGCAAACCAAATAGTTGGAACTAAGTGTGAGTTATCCGCACGAAGGACCAAGCTTGGGAGAAGTTTGAGTACCCCATGAGCTGTTAGTGCTTCGGCCTTTGGCCTACCAAGGAGTCTCTTTTACCCTTTTATTATTTATAGTGTGTATTGGGGACAATGCACAATTTTAAGTATGGGGTGAGGAGATTGTGTGGGTGACTTTCTATGCTATTTTAGTTGTGTTAATTTAATTGAATAATTTTTTTAAAAAATAGAAAAGATTGGACTTTTCCCGACGATGGATCTATTAGACAATTTTCTTGAGGGATTTAAGTCTAAAAAAAGATTTTCTTTTGTTAGGTAGTATAACAATTTCCCCTTGGACTTTCTATGCTATTTTAGTTGTGTTAGTTTAATTGAATATTTTTTTTTTCAAAATAGAAAATATTGAACTTTTTCCGACGATGGATCTATTAGATAATTTTTTGAGGGATTTAAGTCTAAAGAAAAAATAAAATAAAAAGATTTTCTTTTTTTAGGTAGTGTAGCAATTCCCCCTTGGTTTTTCTTTGTGCTGCTGTTCTTTTTCAAGGATTTTATTTGAACCGGGTGCAGTTAATTTTTTTAGAAATAGGAGCCATTGTATTGTGTTTTGAATTGAAGCAATATCTCTTAACTTTGTTATGCCTTTAGAATAATGAGTACTTTGGTTGTGACGCTTAGGCTCGGTTTTTGACTCTTGTATAAGTAACTTAAATTGTATGATTTTAAATTTGCTTAACTGCTTTGACTAGAGTGTCTTGATGAATCCAATCCTGAGTGAGTTATGTGCCATGTGTGTGTGAGGTTTGGGTGTTATTTTGTGCATTGCATTTGATGCCTATAACTTGCGTCGTGTGTTTGCAAAGCGAAATAGTAGTTTTATTCAATCTTGGAAGTGATATAGGCATTTCTTTGTTGAGCTAGATATGTATATTTTACCCACCTAATTATTATATATCGTAGTTAACCCCTTTGAGCATGTAATCATGTTTCTTTGGCAACCACATTACAAGCCTTACCCATTTGTTTGAATTGACCATATATTTGAACTATTGTAACCTCTCATGAGCACTTGAGTTGTTTATGAACTTTATAAAGGTTAAACTGTGTGGTGGTTGGTTTGGATTTTAAGTGGAACTAATTAAATAAGGAGAAAGGTGCACTATTTTGAAAAAGTAAGAGCTACTTGAATTTAAAAAAAATAGTTGAATTATTGTGGAAAAAAAATTCCTTGATAAGTGGTGGCTCTTGATGTAAGTGTGCTTAAATAAGAATGGAGTAATATACATTGATGTGAATGTGGAGTTTTGGTTTGACATAAGTATGTGGTTTGAATGTTAATGTATATGTATTAAAGTGCTTAGGGAGGTGTAGTCACTCTTATATCTAAATGTATCCTACCCATCCCGTAGCTTACATTATAACCAAATAAAGTCCTAATTAATTCTAGTTTGAATGAGCTCGATTAGCGGAGTAGTACACTACAGGCAAGCTTATGGTACATATTTTGTAGCACATGAATGCTATTTCTGAGAGTGAGTGAATTCTTTCTATCTTGAGTTCCTAAGTGTTCTTAAATTTTATTGTGCGGAACTACTCTCTTTTGTTGTGTGAGGGCACTTGATTCATGAAGGAAAGGTAATGTCAGTGACCTCTATATTAGAGTAAGTGGGTGAGTTGTGAATAATGAGTGGTACTTGTGAATCAAATCTTGATGTGAAGATGTTACGCTTTTGTGCTTAGTCTATTTTAAATACTCTTGGTGTGATATGTTAGAAGAATTGTTTAAAAAGGTCGTGTCTATAAAAAAAGTGCAGTTTGATTGCTCGAGGACGAGTAATGGTTTAAGTGTGGGTGTTGATAATAGGCTATAATTATGTATTTTAGTCACTTATTACACTCAAATTTATTGTATTTTAATTGAGTTTGAGCTTTAATCACTAGTGTCTTGCACTAATTCTGTGTTTTATGCCTTGTACGAGTGATTCCGAGCTATGTAGATGTTATGGAATGAATTCAAGTGATTTGGAGCTTTGAAAGCTGAGTAAAGGCCCAAGAAATTAAGTTGGGATCGTATTCAGGGATCAACGGATGATATAGCAACAAAACGAAGAATCAAGTAGGTATATTGCACACTGTCTAGTAAAATGCACATAACGTTTTGCTCAGAACTCCATTTGGGCTCCACAATATATGGGTGGAAAGCTAAATCAAAGGCTGCAACTTGTATGTTTTACGTTTTTTCAAATTCCAAACGGAACAGGGTGAACAATGTGGTCGAAACTGAGACCGCGAACCTGAGGTTGAGGCAGTATACTTGCTAAATACCGCGTTCGTACCGCGGCCGTCCAGACCTGAAAAATTATCCTTTTTCACGTAAGAGAAGGTATAATTATTTAGGCCCGACCCTACTTGGTATATATACATGGAAAACGGTATTTTTGAAGGGAGGAGACCAATTTTTAACACAGATTCGACCTAAAGAGGCAGAGACACAATAGGAGCAAGGCGAGAAATTCTTCTACAAGTTTTTCCTTCCTCTTCAAATTTTTCATTGTTGGTTATGACTTTTAGTATTGTAGTTTTATATACTATTATGAATAGCTAATTTGTTATCTAGGATTTTGATGGAACCTTTTGTAGGATAAATTCTTATTATATTTTTATATAGTTGAGCTGTTGGATTTCTCTACTTGTTCAACTACGTGTTTATTGTTGTTGATTGAATGACCATCGATTGATTGTGCCTATTTATTATGTGTTTCTTGAGAAAGGATACATATTTAGGTGATTGTTGAACAACGTCACTCCTAACGTATGTGAGAAATCAATACAACGGGTTTAAAGGCACGTTTAGAAATAACAAAGACTTGGCGTAGTCATAATGGCGGTTAGATGAAGTCAACTAGCGTAGTTCGAAAGAATATGTATAGTAAATTGTTGTAATTGCTTGATAGAGAATTACAGCACCTAAAGTGCTCGCGATCAGTAGAAAATATATTGGTAAAATTGTAGGGAACATAGCTAGAAGGATTCCGACAACTGGGAAAATCATAACTCTATACCTCATTAATTTAGTCTCCAACCCATTGTTTCGTTAGTTGATAATTTTACCACTTTGTAGTATTTGCTAGTTAATTAGTTAGAAATATAAATCTCAATATGTATAATTTAAAAATTATTCAAACTTGTCTTTTTAGTAATATTAAATAGATACAGCTAAGTCTTAGTTCTCTATGGGATTCAACTCCGGACTTTTAGACCGAATTATATTTGCGGCGACCGCTTATCCTTTTTAGGACTAGAGTTGGGCGTGATCAAAGTGCAATTAGGAACAAATACACATCTCTACTTTAGATAGAAACTCAATTCCTATTTCTAGCTCCTTGTGAAAATCGATCTCGACCTTATTGGGTAAAAGCTGCTTCGACCACTCTCGCTACTTTGTAGTAGTGCAGGGTTGGCCTCGATCAACGCTGCCTCCCAGGACGGGGAGTGTGATTTCTCCAGATGTTCTTTCAACTACATGGTTAAAACATGTTAGCATGATGCAGCGTGGCACTACCTTATCCTCGAGTTTCATTTGTGCAAGTACTCGAGGGTTGATAATGCACGCGCTGCTCCCATCGTCCACTATAATGCGTCTTACATATGTATCTAATAATCATAAAGTGATAACAAGGGCATCTTAGTGAGGGAAAACTAAATCGTGGGTATCTGACTTATCGAAGATGATACTTTCTTCGAGTTCGTCATACCGTTCATGAGTGATCGACTGCTTAAGTTTGTGGGTTATGGTGAATTTTACGGATCTGGTGGAAAAGTATTGAATAATAGACAATCAAATCTCTTTAGAAAGGTAATATTTGTATTTTATCTAGAGAGAGTCTGCTTTTCAAAGAGTGTTCTTATCAGAGAATATTACCTCTCTTTCTCCTTCTCTCTTTCTCTATTTATTTGGAACATACCCCTAACCAACCCTAATAGTATAAGTATAGAGAATATTCAACGAAATATTCTCCTAAAGATCCTATTATACAACTAGACCTTACTACTGCTCTTGAGGCTTGACCTCGGCCATTATTGGCTATCCGGCTATAAACCCTGATGTTCACTAGTTGACCTCGGCCACATTACTCTTGGTGACACTACAACATGTTAAATCCCTTGGAGGCAAATTTTGACCCATACAAAATATTATTCGATTAATGTGATAAAATAGTTAATAACTATTAATATATGACAAAATATAAAAGTTACCCCCTGAACTATGGACCAAATCCATGTTGTACATTTTTTATAGACGAAAATCATCTTACACACTCAACATTTTCAGGGTGTGTCTAAGACACACCTCTTTGTTCACGTGGCAAGTGTGTGTTTTACAAACAAACTAAGGCGTCTGAACAGTAAAAAATTGTATATCTGATGCTTTATTTGAAGGGTCCAGATTTAATAAAACTTATCCAACGATTAAATAGATTTTCTTTTTTTCTTTTCCAATATCTTCCATTTTTCATTTTTCTAAAGTAATATGGTTCAAATTGAAGATAATACAGACGTTTACTATCCATTTTCTCCACTTTCAATGAAGAAATCCAATTCAAATTGTTGCAGATCGAGGGAAAAAATCTGAAAAAATCGATTCAGGAAAAATTATAAATAGTGTAGAAGAATCTGCAATGAAGTTTTCAAGTGAGATTGGAAAAACAATTGAGAAGAATCTTCTTTTTTGTTTCCCTTTTCAATGGGGCAGCCATGGAGAAAACTCACTTGTTATATCTCAAAAAATTTTAGAAAAATAGGAAGAATACATCAGAATGTAAGAGCAGTTGATTAGGGCTTCTATTTGTTTTTTTGTTTTTTTTGAATTGCAAGGTGGAGGTTTGGGTTTTTCTTGTGGTTAGCGGCAATGGAGATAGCGAGAAGGCTGTGGAAGGTTTATGTTTTTAATCTATCCATGATTTTTTCTTGGATATGTGTGTGTTAATGGATGAATGATGAAAGAGGATTGTTGATGAAGGCATATATATGAGCTGAAAAGTTCTAGCGAAGGCACGATAAAGGAGATGAGTTCCTTTACATTTTTCTTTTCTTTTTTATATTTGGGTTTCTTTTTTTATATCTTTTTAAGTCAATGACACGTGTCGTATAATTGGTGTGTGATATTACACATTTTCTAAAAAACTGATCAAGAAAAAAGTAGTGTGTCTTAGGGATATTTTCAAAAGGTTGGGTGTATAAGGTGATTATCTTCCGCAAAAAGTGAGTAATAAGGATTTGATCTATAGTTAAGGGGTAACATATGTATTTTGCCTTAATATATTGATTGTGAATTTAACCCCCACCGTATTTATAACTACTTCCTCCGTTCCAATTTATGTGAACCGATTTGACTGGGCACGGAGTTTAAGAAAAAAATAAAGACTTTTAAAATTTGTGGTCCTAAACAAGTTCAGATTGGGCCTAGAGTATTTGTGTGGTTATAAAAGCTTCTCATTAAGGGTAGAGTTGTAACTTTAATACAAATTGTTACCAAATTTAAAAATGGTTCATTCTTTTTAGAACGGACCAAAAAGGAAATAGAATCAAATAAACTAGAACAGAGGGAGTAGTTTGTTGTTCCTCCTCATTACAGAATAGTCATTGCCAAAGGATGGGATGTCAGCCTCAACCGTGCGTCCAGGATTCGTACACAAACCTCCCTACTTGGAACAAAATAAAAGGCCATGCACTTTTAACTGGATGAAAAACTGCACCATACAGCCAAAAGAAGAAGACTATACAACCACACTTATGTACATACTACAGAGACCAAAAGAAGTAGAAGTAAAGAGGAAAAGCTCTCTCCAAAAACGTACATGTGCAGGGTATAAAACCTATAATTAAAGAGAAGACTATTCTCTCCTGACTACATTCTTAAATCTATAGTGGTATCTCGCGCTGCACATTATGGTGCAAATAGCCAGGGCTTGCCGGCATATCTTGATCGTGGTGATGCTCCTCCACCGCAGTGTCATGGGGATGCTCCTTTAAAGACTCAAACAACTCTACAATTCTAGTAACTGGCACTGAAGTGTCCTCTTGCTGCTCCTTTACTGCTTCATCTGGCTCAATTCTCTCCACATTACCTGCAGGAACGGATATAATGTATAATCACTAACAACTGAGCATGTGTCTTTTTGTCCGGAAACATAATTATATACGCCTTCTGTTTCAATTTAAATGAGATAGTTTGACTCGGCACGAAGTTTAAAGAAAAAAAAAAGATTTTTAAAACTTGTGATATTAAAAGCTTAAGAGGTGAAAGTTTTGTGGGGCCAAGACATTTGTGTGGTTATAAAAGTTTCTCATTAAAGGAAAAATATCTAAACTAAAGGGTTTAAAGTTGGATTATTTCTAAATTTAAAAATGTGTCACTTATATTTTGGAAGTGACTAAGAGCCCGTTTGGATTGACTTAAAAAAAGTGGCTTTTAAGAACAAGTACTTAAAAGCAACTTTTAAGTGCTGGAGCTTATTTTATAAATAAACAGTTATATGTTTGGATAAAAGTGCTGAAATTTTAAAAAAACTGTTGAAATGTTTGGCAAACAAGTGGTGGTAAGCACTTTTTCTTATTAAAAAGATAAAATATAAAAACTTTGGTATTATAAAAATGAAGATGAAGAGGAAAGAAGAGGGTAATTTTGGTATTATAAAAACTTATAAGGGCAAGAGAGTAATTTTATTGGTCAAACTAAAATGGCTTTTAAGCCAAAATAAAAAAAGTTGGGGTCCAACTTGTTGCTTTTGATTTTTTTTAAAGCACTTTTTAGCTTTTTTTAAGCAGCTTTTTTTGTTGCCACGCCAAAAAATAAAAAAATGCTTAAAAGCTGGTCAATTTGAAACGCGTACTACTTTAAGGGGTCGTTTGGTAGAAGGTATATAAGTGGTATAAAAATTTAATACCACCTTTAATATTCTGTTTGGTTAGCAAACCAGATATAAGTTATCCTGGTGTTAATTTTAACACGGGATAATTTATACCTTATAGACGATGGGGTAATTAGCACTGGTATAACTTACACATCTTCTTAGAAACTACACAATTGTCATTCTCAATACAACATACCAAATAGTGAATAAACAACAATCTCAGTATAATTAATCTCAACATAATTTATACCGGCATAAGCCCTATTCCAACCAAACGACCCCTAAGAAGTTTCTATCAATTTAACTTAAATTTTCTATTTTATTTTTAGTGACCAGCTTTTATAACTTTAAGACCACATCTTTTAAAAATTGTATGATCACACTAATATTATGGTATATTTGTGACCACAATGTCTTCATTTCTTCTTCATGTCGACCAAACTATATGTATGTCATAAAAATTGAAACTAAAAAGGTGAAGTATATACGTGAAATTTCTAGAACTTCAACGAGTATGAAGTTCTGAACCAATAAATGCAAGAATTTAGCGATAAGAATATAAATATTGAACGTCTCAAAATTAAATCCACATCTAGCACCTGCCACTTCGGTGTCATTCTGCTGCTGCTCCTTGGATACAGTCTCGTCGTCCGGCTGAATCATTTTATCCACAGTGACCACCGGCACATCAGTATCGCTATAGTCTACACCTGTTTTCCTTATGCCTTTAATTAGTGAACGATAGACCAAAACAAACGAAGACAATCCTGCAAAAGCCATAGTCCCAGCCACCCCAAAGCCTGCCATGGCGAATGCGAAAACACAAGCAGCACCAAACAACAGAGGACTAAATATCAAGAGCAGCGGAGAAGTTACGACCAGAATTATCAAAGAAGTCAGAAAGCTGAAACCCATCATCCCCAAAAGTGGGCCTTCAACTGCTATTCCAGCCAGTGTTGCCAGAATCAACGTCCTTCTGCTCACTTCCATCATTTGCCCGTTTTCAGCCATACTCTTTTTTGTTTTATTATACTTCTCGATTCTTGTTGATTGCAGTGGCACCAATATTACTTCGACGGAAGGTAATTAATATATGATGCTCTCATCATATATGAACAATAGGATGCAAAAGGATTTGAAACAGGGCACGTGTCTGCTTCTTCCTATACGTGGTGCATATATAGCAAGTAGCCTCGGCCCTTTTGAACTTATCGCCCGCACTTGGACTTTATAGGTGCAAAGGTACGATTTTTGGGATAGGGTTCTAAATCAGTGTAGCTGACTAGAGCATACTGCCATTTGTGTTTATACCCATTTTTTGTATTACGTTTTAACTTGCGTACGTTTTATAAAAAAATTACAAGCGTACCCGCTTTTTCGCATAATTTCACCATACGAGACTGAAATAGCAAAAGCAATCACGCAAAACTTCAGCATTCTAGTAGACGGGCCTGAAGTAGCAAGTGTGTTGAACCAAGCGTGCTGAAGTTTTTGTTTATAATTGCTGAACCTAAGCATAGTATCTGAAGTTTTATTCTCTATTTGTTGAAGTTTTTGTTTGTAATTACTGAACTTAAGCATCATAGCTGAAGTTTTTGTTTGTAATTGCTGAACTTAAGCATAGTAGCTGAAGTTTTGTTCTCTATCTGCTAAAGTTTTTATTTGTAATTGCACAAAATAAGCTGAAGTTTTTTTTTCCTGGATTCATTAGTTTTGTCATAAAGTTTTTTCAAAAACTTCAACAGAAGATGCTGAAGTTATTTAGTTCATTTATAAAAACTTTAGCTTATTTAGTACTGAAGTTTTTTTGTCTTGGATAAGTTTTTTCGAAAACTTCAGCAGAAGATGCTGAAGTTATTTAGTTCATTTGTAAAAACTTCAGCACTAAAAGTTAAAGTTTCTTTGTCCTGGATTCATTAATTTTGTCATAAAAATTTTTCAAAAACTATGCTGAAGTTATTTAGTTCATTTGTAAAAACTTCAACACTATATAAGCTGAAGTTTTTGAAAAAGCTTTCTAACATACTAGATAAATAATCAGATTGCCAACAGTATCTAAATCATAACTTTTAGAAACAATAAACGTGAAAAGAACAGAATTATCATTGTCTACTAACTTACGTAATTATTTATAATTTATTTTTAAATAATCTGATAAACATATTTATGGCAATCATCCCATGAACTGAAGTTCCATAGCAGCACCAACAACAGCAGAAGAAAGAAGTAGAAGTAAAAGAAAACGAAGAAGGAGAAGGAGGAGGAGAAAAGGGGCTGAAATTATTTAAAAAGTGGATACAAGTTAAAAGTTTTAAAAAAAATGGGTATAAATTAAATGTGGGCGATCAAATAAGGCACCCTGTGTAATTTTTACTTTGATTGCTTATCCAATATAAGAATACACAAATAGGCGATAACATACAAAATTACACTGGGCCTAAAGTTCATCCGAAAATAATCCATATTCGAAGCCCTAACCTAATTTGACCCGGATTGTACATATTATAGAAAAAGTTTTGCACCTATTAGTCTATAGTAAATTAGTAATGGTAATTTTTTTTTTTTGCTTTAACTCTCTCTTCTTTTCACGCCTTCTACATATGCTTCAAGGAGTCGTCCGCCATTACTGCTTTTCTCCATGTGTTACGTGGTTCCAATGTAAGAAAATTATAGAGTAGAAGTCCAGTATTGAAGGTAATTCAAAGCTTCGCTTTCGAAAATATAATTTTTTTAGTTTGTTAGTTGTTTGGATTGGTGTTGTTCCAATTGATTGAAAATATCAAAGGAGTTCAAAATTTAAATTTGAAGTAATTTGGAGTAGATTTGAGCAAGATTTGAGTAAAATTTCAGAAAAGACGCAAGGAAGAAGACGAAGTCATTATTTTGTATAATCTTGTATAATACTCCCTCCGGTCCACAATTAGTGATCAATTTACTTTTTTATTTTGGTCCAAAATAAGTGTCCATTTATATAATCAAGAAAGAATTTAATTTATTTTTACAAAATTAAGCTTATGTATATATCCCTATTTTCTTTCTCCTCACATTAAATATTTATTAAGGGTAGTTTAGTCATACTACGTATTATTTAGTATTTTCTTAATGGGTATGCTAAAAGTAAATTGGTCACTTATTGTGGACTGGATGGAGTAGTGTATATGAGTGTATAAACACATCTATATACTTTTATACACATTTATACAAGCATCTATAACAAACTTCTTCCACGATTTTCAATTACAATTTTTGTTTAAATCCAGTCCAAATCTCCATTAATTGGCTTCATTTTTTTTAGATACAACCTCCTTATATTATTTCTAACAAATCTAAATAACATTCACTCCAAATTTCTCCCAAAATCGAATTCGAAATTTAAACTCACATATTTAAGCTTGTTAAAAATCTAATTTTTACCACCTAAATGAATTTGATTTGTTAAACTAATATTTGAGTCACAGTTTCAGAGTCAAAAATTAACTTAAAAGTTTGAGCAAACTTTTTTAAAAAATTGAATAGTAATTTCGAGGACCAATTGGAGTTGGATGTTGAATTTTAACCTATTATTTTTGCGAGAAATTTAAAAAGAGCCAGATTTACCACTGGTCGTTGAAAAATAGCCAAGTTTCAAAAGTCATCGAAATTTAGCCACTTTAAATTTGAGCGAAAATACTGTTCAAAATCTAGAAAAATATGCCCGCAAATTTTACGGGAGTTCCAGCATAAGTATGCTTAAACTCCCGTAACTTTTACGGGAATTCCAGAATAACTATGTTGGAACTCCCGCAAATTTTACCGGAGTTCAAGCATAATTATGCTGGAACTCCCGCAAATTTTACGGGAGTTCCAACAAGTATAATTGTCCAGTATAATATACTGGAGTTTGGAGCACTGGTGCTCCAGTCTCCCGCAAATTTTACAGGAGTTAGCAAAGTATACCGGTCCAGCATAATATGCTGGAGTTCGTACACAAATGCACCAGAACTCCCGTATATTATACTGGACCGGTCCCTGTTGCAGCAAAATAGTGGCTATTTTTCATTGACTTGGTAAACGCTGGCTATTTTTCATTGACCAGTGTAAAAACTGGCTATACCATGATATTATTTTTGGGCTAGTTGGTTGTAAATTAAATATGGGCTATAAAATTGAAAAGTAGGGAGCCCATTTATTTTTATGTGAAAATTTTCCTATAAACAAATCCTCCTTCAATTGTAAGTTATGAAACACTTGTCTTAATCTATTTATAAAACTAGTTTTAGGATACCGCGTTGCGCGTGCATTTTATTTCGCGTGCATTTTAGTTCCAATGAATAAATTATTTTAAAATTTTTCATAAGGTAAAATCTTAATTGATTTTAGAGTATTAAATATTAGGACTTCCTATGTAGTTCAAATAAAAAAAATTATAACTAAAATTTTAGTTAATTGCAAAATCTTAAAATTTTAAGAAAAATAATTCAATACAGTTTTGTCCAATATAAGAACTATTAAAAGCAGCTAAAAATGGAGAAAAAAGGTCCAATAAGAGCACCAAAAAAATAGTAAAAGAAATAACTTGACTAAAGGTTAAAGCTTACAATCTAATACAAAAAGGATTCTATTCAACCAAGCTTTACAATCCAGAAAATCAAAATAAGATGTATTGGTTAAATATGTGCTTGCAAAATTCAACTACTAATACAAATACATGAATGTAAAATTCAACTGCAAATAAAAAAATTGCTCAAAGAAAGAAAACCTGAAATCCTTAATTTTATCCTTAACTACTAGGGAAGAATTGCTTACTATGCCAAATTGGGTGAAATTATCAAGCCTTATGACTTCAAGTATTGGAGTCCTAAAAGATTAAGTAAGATATGAAGCTTGGTTGGGAGACCTTTAATGGTGGATCTAAATACTAAGAAGAAGGTAGGACTACCGTTTGTAAGGATACTAGTAGAGGTGGAATTGGATGCTTAACTACCTAATATCGTGTTATTTAGAAATGAGAAAGGTCAACTCATTGAATAAGGAGTGAGGTTTGATTGGAAACCAGCTATGTGTACCTATTGATATTCCTATGGGCACGCAGAGGAGGTATGTAGGAAAAAGAATAAGCTAGTTGTTCAACAGGATAAAGCAGTATCAACAACAGAGTTAGTGCAAAAGAAGTAGTAGGATAATGAAGTAGGGGAGATAAAAAAGGGTAAGTAACAAACAGAAGTGCTTCAGAAACAAGCAACAACTAGTTCTGAATGGATCACTCCTCTAAGAACTGAAGATGCCCACCTAACTACAAATTAAAAAGTCCAACTCTTATCAAATTTTAGATAAGCCTGCAAATGTCAGCCCTATACAAACTGCTATCAAAAGTGCCCGTGGAGAGAAATGGGGAGAAGGAACCATGCCCCATACTAGGAATGGTTAATCTATTGTGTTGGAATATTAGGGGCTTGAAAGCCCCAAATAAGAATAAGAAAGTTAAAATCCTCTGCAATGAAGTTAAGGCTGATATTGTAGGTTTGTTAGAAATAAAAATAAAGAAGAATAAGATTGAACAAATTGCTGGTAGTTTATTTGGAGGTTGGCATTACATTACCAATCTTAAAGCACACTATAATGGTAGAATTTGGTTGGCATGGAGACATGATTACTATGATGTAGTTCCTACAAATATTACTTCCCAAAATGTGACTTGTGAGGTGACTTACATTCCATTACAGCTGACTTTTTTCCTCACAGTGGTATATGCCTTCAATACAAGAGAAGAAAGAAGAGAGTTATAGGATAGTGCTATGCAACAACATGGAGTTTGTTCTAGACCTTGGTTGATATTAGGAGACTTTAATGCAGTAATAATATAGTAGGATAGAATATGAGGTAATCAAGTCACTTGGGCAGAAGTGATCGAGTTCAGGAATTGTGTGGATTATTATGGTTTGATTGAGCTTCCTCAACAGGGCAACAGATACACTTGAAATGATAAAAACTCTGAACAAAGAATATTTTCCAAGAATGATTGGGATTTCATCAATGACAAATGGCTTGATATAATGCCAGTTTGTCAAGCCAAGTTCCTATCTAAACGAATAACTAATCACTTCCCCATGCAGTTAACTTTAGAAGGGATTAAGACAAGAAGGAAGAAATTCTTTTTATATTATGGGATTAGCATCCTTTGTTTGACATCACTATCAAGGCTGGGTGGGAGGTGCAGATTGAAGGGCAAAAAATATTGAGAGTTGTAAGAAGATTGAAGATGCTAAAGAAAGGACTAAAGCAGCTAAATTAAAAGTATTTCAAGGACTTAGTAAATGAAGCAGAAGAGAGCGGGGAGGAACTCAGCAGGATACAGGAGAAGCTGCAAGCAAATCCACTAGATAAGGGCATGAAGCAGAAGGAAAAAGAGGTATATCTACAGTTTAGAAAGATTTCATATATGGCAGAAATCTACTTACAACAGAAAAGCAAAGCTACTTGGCTAAGATTGGGAGATCACAATAGAAGGTAATTCCATGTTGTGATTAAACACAGGAGAATCAAATTATCTACAACACAGATAAGTGATGAACAAGGCAATTGTTAGAATGATCCAGATGACATAGCTCAGGTATTTATAGACTATTATGAGAACTTACTGGGAAAGACCATAAATGCTAGACTTTGAGATTTCAGTAGTTTTATGAAAAGAGGGTCAGTGCTACTCTTAGAGCAATAATTAAGCTTAATCAGACCTTATTTGGGAAAAGAAGTCAAAGAAATAATGTTTCAAATTGACAAAAATAAGAGTCCTGGACCAGATGGATTTGGTAGTGGGTTTTATAGATCAGCATGAGGAATTGTAAGAGCAGACATCACTGGTGTTGTCCTAGAGTTCTATGAGAATGGTCAACTCCTGAACAACTAAACACAACCAACATTACTCTGATTCCTAAGGTGGATAAGCTTGAGTATGCTAGCCAGTACAGACCTATTTCTTGTTGCTATATCTTGTACATGTGTATATCTAAGATGATATGCAACAAATTGAAGCAAGTCATAAGCAACATTGTGGCTGACAATCAAGCTGCATTTGTTCAAGGTAGATCGATGATGCATAATGTGCTAGTATGCCGTGATCTATTGAGGCATTACAGTAAAAAGACTTTTGCAAGGTGTCTTATGAAAATTGATTTAAGGAAGGCTTATGATATGGTGGATTGGGATTTTTTGAGGAAGTTCTGATTTGGTTTGGATTCACACAAAGATTCATTCACTTGATTATGGTATGTGTAACAACTACCAAATTCTCTAATAAAGTAAATGGTGAAGGACGTGGTTATTTGGAGGGGGGGCTAAGGCAGGGAGATCATATGTCTCATCTATTATTTATGATAGTAATGGAATACATGTCTAGAGTTCTATCAATTATGAGTGAACTCCCAAATTTTTAGTTTCATCCCATGTGCAAACAATTGAAGAACACATTTGATCTTTGTTGAGATCTTCTGCAAAGGTAATCTGGCACCAGTTACTAGGGTGGTTGAAACTTTAAATCATTTTAGTGAGGTATCAGGACTTATTGCTAATCAGAATAAATCTAATATCTTCATTGTTGGGGTAGATGAATTGACGAAGGAGCAGTTGATAGCAAAACAGGATTCACCCAAATTTTTTTCCCAATTAGATATCTTGGTCTTCCCCTTTCATCAAAGAAATGGAATAAATTGGACTGCATTCAACTAGTAGACAGAATAACCAAGAGGATAAAAACTGGCTACTCAAAGCATATGCAGGCAGGCTGCAGGTGGTTGTCTCTGTGTTGTTTTCCATTTATAACTTCTGGAGTACAGTATTCATTTTGCCTCAGACAGTACTTAAGGAGGTGGATAGAATATGTAGGGATTATCTATGGGGGAGTGCTAAAGACAGAAAAAAGCTGGCACTAGTGGCATGGGAAAAAGTATGTTTTCGTAAGAAGTTTGGAGGGTTGAATGTTAAAGGTAGTAAACTATGGAATGTGGCCTATGTTGGAAAATTATTATGGTAACTTCTCAATAACAAGGAAGCTCTATGGGTGAAGTGGGTGAAAGGGTTGTATATGAAAACTGATACCAATATCTGGACCCAAAAATTTCGGCTGACTGGAGTTAGTATTGGGAGAAAATTAACTCTCTGAAGGAGGATATGCATGGGTGGTTTATACAAGGTGCTTACACTCTAAGTAGGGTAGTGGCTAGGGGTGTACAAAGGAAACCGACAAATCGCACCAACCCGATAATCCGAGTCAAACCGAGAAAAAAAATCTGATTATGGGTTGGTTTGATTTGGTCTGGTGTTAGAAAAAAAACACGACCATAATTGGTTTGGTTTGGTTTTAACTAAAGAAAGTCAATCCGAAACCAAACCAACCCGATATTACATATATAGAAATTTAGATGTATTTAATATATAAATATACTTATCGTGATGTAATTTATAAATATTTCTTAAAAGATTTCATAATTTTATCTTTTGAGGTATTATTTTAATATTGGACTTAGAACTTTTGAATGTTCCAATAAGTTTTATAGTCATTACATAAGTAAATTAAATAGTGCTAACAAAAGCCCAAACCAAAATCAAATCAATACTAATGCTAACAAAAGACATTTCAACTCAATACTACGAACGGTAATGTATTGAATATCTCTTTTTTGTGTTGCTATAATTTAGATTAAAATGCACAACCTATTTTTATTTTTTCTTTAGCGTTTAGTCATGTAATTAATACTCCCATATTAGTCTACTTATTTTAGCATGACTTAGTACTTTTAGATTATGCTTATTTTATTATGGCTTTTTAATCAGCAATATTTATACTACATAATTTAATTATCTTTATTGTTGAATACTTTAGAATAATTCCATGACATATCTCATATTTTGTATTATTTTCTTGGAAAATACTTTATATAGTTGTATCTTACTAGGACTAAAGAAATATTTTGAGCACAATTTATATGTTTTGTTCTACGAAGATTTTACCGGAAAAAAATCCGAAAAAATCCGAATAACCCGAAAACCCGAAAGTGAAAAACACGAATTTTATTGGTTTGGTTTGGTCTTTAGATTTAATAACCCGACACAATTGATTTGGTTTGGTAATTATATAATCCGAACCAACCCGACCTATGTACACCCCTAGTAGTGGCTATTCAATAACTAGGAGCTACATTGCCTTATTAGGGGGAATGCAAAGACTGCATATAGAAGATTTGATATGGAAAAAGGTAGCACAACCAAAACACAGGTTTTTTCTATGGCTTGGAGCTCAAAGGCGACTGCTTACAAAGGAAAGGCTGGTAAAGTTGCAAATACATATAGAAAACCTGCACTGCTGTTTATGTGAAGAACAAACAACTGAAACATATCAACATCTATTTGTTGATTGCAATTGGATAAAAAAATGTTTGAGCTGAGGTTCTGTGATGGCTCGGTGTACAACTGTAAGAAGGGGATATAGCAAGCACACTGGACAACATTAAAAAGAAACGATAGAAACGGTTAAAGAAAGAAGTGGTTACAGCAACTATGGGAGTTGCTTTCTATTATACGTGGAAGGTAAGAAATTGGAAGATATTCAAAGGCGCATGTGTAAATATTGCAAAGGTTGCGGAGCAGATAAAAAGGAAACATTAGTTAGATTAAATGATATACAAATGTCAGAGAAGGTAAATAGATATAGAGATTTCTTGAGGAGTATCATTGATGTATAGAATTTGTGTTGAGGCTAAACATTCGTAGTACCCTTATGAGATAAAGTGCTCTTTAGGCGTAATCATTTGGTTGATCAATGGTAATATTCACAATGTTATCAAAACGAATACATAGTTTGAATTAAAGTTACTATATTTGGTCAAGCCCATACTTTGCTCTAGCTTTGCCCCGGTATTCGATCAAGATTCTATGCTAGTGTCACTTTTATTTCCAAGATTCTTTTATGGGCAAGCCTCATATTTTTCTTTCCTTGTAGAAGTGGATGTCAGCATCAACACACACTTGAAGACTGACACCTGTAAATGATCATGAAAGCGCTCAGAGGCATTCAAAGTTGGCTTGCGGACTAAACTCCTCAAGTCAAGCCCAAAAAGCAAACAGCAGTTATTGCACCATTTGGAATTATATCCCTGGCATCACTTCCTCATGGCGAAAATTTATATATCTTTCCATTTATTCACTAGAGATCACTAAATATTTATATTGTACGTAAAGCCAGCTGAAGAATGTTGCATTAACACCCCTCAAATTCAATTGGACACGTTTGAACTAGTGAACATGCAAGATGAGCAGCGCACTTAGATGCTTATGATCAATAGAACAAGAAAAGAAGTAAATATTATGAAGAGCATCTATTTGAGTTGATCATTTCCAAGGCTCGGATAACTAAGATACAGGACCAGTAGATCATCATTATGCTATGGGAATTTCCAGCAGATTGATCAAACATGGTGCAAAGCTACAACATCAGGACCTCAACGACAGACATCGCCCTCTAAATTCAAAATATGAGTAACTGGAAAAGAGAGACTCAGTTTACAGGTCTTCACCTCATCCAATGATTAGTCATACATCACAATGATCATCTCGCACTTTTCATACTTCAACCCTTACGTCCCAAGCGTATAACTCTTTGTCAGGAACTCTAAGAGCCAGAGTTACTAATCCAGAGGATTTTTCATAATCAAACTGTAATTCTTTATCGTCCACTTGAATTCTTTTAGGCTTCACAGATGAATAAGCTCCAAACATGCCACATCCGCGAACTTTCATGGAGATTATTCCGCTTCCTTCTGTTTCATACTTCAATGCTTTGATTGCTCCTCCTGAATTGAACATACTTACAAGTCCAATTGGAGCAAATTTAGATCCTGTTGACATTTCCTTGATTGGAGCCACCGTAAAGACTTCATATTCCCTCGCCTTAAGAGTAATTGGAAAAGATGCATTTTTAGGAAGATGGACCAAGTCTCCTGCAATGGGTAATACAATCAATCAGGTCAACAAAATGCACTTTTCCTCTAGATGAAAGCGGTAAGCATAATAAAAGAAAATGGTAAATTTTTATTAGAAGATAATAAATTTAGAAAAAAGGTTCATACTGTGGATATGAGAATAGAGAATGGCATCCCCAGTCCATCCATCATGAGCAATTCTAGGTAAGTAGTTGACATCATTAGCACGGACAATCCCAGTTATCGTCTCTGGCTGATAATCGTGGATTAGATTCTTCTTCCCGACCTTACACCACCCAGCTCCTTGACAGTTAAACACTCCAACTACTCCATTGAAATCATTCAGATTCCAAATCTTCAATAGACTGCACACAAAGGGAAAAAAATACAGTACAAACTATATCACTGTTGAAAAGAATTTTTTTTTTTTTATGGAAGAAGACTGTGATCAAGCAAATACCTTATCCCATCTCTTGCTGGATCAGAAAACAAGCAGTCTCTAGTTGGCCTTCCTGGAAGTTTGGCGCGCAATATGGAACCATCTGGAAGTACAAGCTTCTTTAAAAGATTAAAATCGTGCTGTCCAGGCTTGTCACTGCATGGCAATAGGCAGCCATGAGAAAATACTAACCAAAAGTTAACTGTTTACCAAATAACTAAACCATGTATAAGGGTATAAGCAGCACCTGACATAAATAGCACAGCCTCCAACAGCCCGTGCTGCTCCATGGTATTCAGCCATTAGGTGCACACTCTTTAACATATTAAGAAAAAGTCAATAGCATTTTAGTCAGTTGAGCTTTTTTAGGGGAAGTTGGGAAGTATATACACAAAGGAACCAAAAATCATGTCATCAACTCACATGAAACATGTCCCAATCAGGCTGCATGAACTCCCCAAGGAAAATAGTATTATAAGCCACTGATGCTATGTGAATTGTGTGTGATGCAGGATCTCTCGGCCAGAAATCATCTGAAGCTCTAATAACAGCTGAGCGTTTCGCACTACACAATATAAGAGAAATAAAACCAAATCAGAATTTTGCAAAAGAGTGTCTATTCACAATAAGTACCCATTTCTTAGAACAACTAGTCCAGCTTCAATTTTATAAGCAAGATATAAATATATATATATATATATATATATATATATAGAGAGAGAGAGAGAGAGAGAAAATTACCTGAACAAATTATCGGTACTATGGCTCATGCATGAAATAATTCCATTATCAGGAAAGTTTTGAGAAATAGATGCCTCTAATGCTTGATGATACTTTCTTGCAAGTTTTACTCTTCCACCATGACCTGCTCCAAGTGTTTCAAGGATGTTCTGAACATCTACTTTAACCCCGTCTATACCCGCAGAAGCAAGGTATGAGTGCAGTTCATTATAAAAATTATAGACTTTCTCAGGGTTCACTAGACCAAGACCATTCTTTGTCAAGCTATCCAAAGCATCATCAGGTTCTTGTGACTCGACCCCAGGGGATGAAACTGGGAAAGATAACTTGGATTCATAGTGATCCATCTCAGGGACCCCAGGTTTCACACCGCCCCAGTAACCGGCGAGTGCATGCCACACGTACACATACCTAAAGTGCAAAGGTTGAGTTAAGGAAACAGAAAAGCAGATAACTAAAAGGCCAGGACCTAAAAGTTGATGATATTGAAGAGCATACTTTAAATTGTGCTGGTCCTTGATATTGGTAACAACATGTCGTAGTCCCATCGCAGGATCATTAACCCTATGCCCTTCCTTTCCATCTTTTTGAAACTTGTGGTTCTCTTTGATATGAGTTAACCTGTTAGCAAAGCTGAAAACGAGCCAAAGAACAATCAGAACGTTTAGCCAGTAGAAAGGGATTGCTAAACAAAAAGGAATTAGGACGCAAACTTTCAAAGAGAACACCGGAAGAAGCAACAGCTCCTCAACCAAAAACTGAGAAAGAATACGATGACAATGATACTAAATTGGTTCGATCTGCTCACTTTGCATGGTTATCAGCAATGGATTCGATACTATTGGGATCCATACCCACGGATTGCCATCCATCATCAATGAGTACAAACTTTGGGGGAATACCTCCTTTCTCCAAACTGTAAAAGTCATAAAAGTGTAAGCACTATAAGCAATACAAGAATTTAGAATGATACGCAGTATCTACATATTAAAGTTGTGACCTCTCTATTCCTTGCTTCACTCCCTCGGAAGTAACAGTAGTATAGAAAGCATCCCATGTACACCATCCAAACCAGTTCAACATGTCTGGCACCTGAACCATGACAAAAACATGCCTTAATATATATATATATCCAGAAGAAGTAATGATGCCAATAATACTTGCAGCAGTCCAAAGACATTCGAACTGTACCTTCTTTCTATCACGGTGGCAAAATGTCTGCAAATGCCTCTCCACCGTCCTGTGTTGACAAAGTATTTCAATCATCAACTCCGATTCAAATAGGTAATGCCTATAACAGACTCATACAGCTTTCATAAATTGTGCCATTATTATTGCAAACTTCAATTTGTGCATCCCACATAAATAAATTTTGATGAATACTTGGTATTGATAATAGGTCTAAAAAGCATATAGGCTGGTTGATACATCAACCCTCACGGCTGGCGTAATTTGTGAAGCTCTCCCTCGTTGGCTGGTTGATACATCAACCCTCACGGCTGGCGTAACTTGTGAAGCTCACTCTCGCTGGCTGGCCGATACATCAACCCCCATGGTTGGCATAATTTGTGAAGCTCACCCTCGACTATGTGAATAATGAAAGACATAAATATCAAACATTGATATTTGTACCATGTCGAATTAAGGGACCATGGCAAATAGATTTGTACAAGGTTCCGTTTGGGTAGAGTTGGAATTAGCATTATCACGTCCAAAAGTTCTATGCATCTATTTTTCTCAAGGCATTTCTTTTGCAAGGCCCCCTTTTATCAGTTACGACCATGTTCCGGCCATAAGCCGACCACATGGATTTGGTGAATGCAAAGACATGTTGACATATATAAGTTAAAACCAAACAGTACTACCGCAAATATATGCAAATCTACATGAGCACAATGGATTGGATATTTGAATAAGGAAACTTCAAGAATAGTAACAATAGAAGAAAGGACGAAAACATACTTGACTGCATTAGTGATGACATCAAAAGGGTCTGGCCCAGCTGCTACGAAAACCAAATGGCTTCCTTCAAAATCTTGCACAGCAGGATCTCCTGCAATCGAACATTACTATTAGCATCATTGAGAATTGCTAAAGACCATTCCACAAAACCCAAAACACATTAATAGAGATCATCCCAAAAAAGAAAAGATCAAAATACTCATACCACTTTCCAGGCATATTTCTAACTCGTCGTTTGAGTTCCCTTGAAGAACAGCCCTAAAATCTCCCTCCAGAATAGGCAAGAATACAACATACAATGCTGAATTTTCGTGGTTATCTTGATCAAAATTTGAACCATCATTTCCTTCCACAATCAAAAATTGAGTCTCAAATGGTATGTCTTGTCCGGATGTACCCATCCTCTGTGTCATCCACCATAACTTGAACCGGAAAACACACATAAATCTCAATCCTCTGCAAACCGTAATCAAGCATTCAACACATAAATAATTTCCTAGTTAAAACCAGAAAATGCGTAACTCAAAATTCCAAGAATCAAATTGCAATCTTTACAGCCAAAACTCGCAAATCTTACATTATAACATCAAAGATTATCAAAATTTAGATTCAAAATAGGGGAAACCTTAATGAAATTAAAATATAAAAATCCACCGTAACCATAAGCAAGCACTCAATATGTAAAATAATACCTTGTAAAAACCCACATGAAACTTAAAACACTAAAAATCAAAATGAGGTGCAATCTTTACGGCTAAAAAAATGCAAGCTTTACATTAGAACTCCAAACAACCTCAATGCTTTGATTAAAAACAGGGTGGGATGCCTTAAATAAAGTTAAAACTACTACAATCCCCTGCATACCATAAGCAGGCATCCAACACGTAACTATTTCCTCGTAAAATCTCACAAATTAAAAGACCTCAAAATCCAAAATCAAAATGCAACCTTTAAAAGAAGTTGCAATCTTTACAACCCAAAAAAACAAAAGATATGCAATCTTTACATAAAAACTCCCAAACAATCTCAACACTTAGATTTGAACAGGTGAATGCAGTTAAAAACATAAAAGCCATCATCATAAATAAAAAAACAAACCACTTTGATTTATTAATGAAAATTCAAAATTTCAATCTGCGGCCCCAACCAACAGAAAAAGAAGAGAAAGCTTAAACACAGGCAGAGGAAAAATCTAAGAAGAAGAAGAAGAAGAACATACTGGAGTTTGCCAACAGGAAAAACTCTGCGACAACCAATTTTGTCGGAATGAACACCAAGGAATGCACCATTAATGAAAGCTTCACCTGTTGGCTGTGTTACAATTATGTTATCATTAACATCTGTTAGAATGCTCTGTCCCAACACATTCAGCTTCCTTTCAGCTACACATATTCCTGCTCCCACTGTCATCTTTCTTTATCTTCCTATACCCCCAAAAAACAATAAATTCTACAAACACCACCCAACAAAAATATGTCTTCCTAAACCAAGAAAATCTGCAAAGAGAATGATCTTAGCTACGTATATAAGACCGAAAAGAAAATCTCAAAAACCCCACATGAATGACAGGATTAAAACCTGTAGAGATTGAGAAATATGTAAGATTTTTGAGAGTTGAGAAAGGTGTGTGTGGAGAAAGCGAAGGTTGAGAGGTTGAGAATTGGCCGGGATTTGTGCCTTTTATACAGATTTTTTTGGCTACGGGAAACCAAACCAATGCTGGTTCATTACAGAATTATGAGCTGTTGCCAAATGGTAGGTGGGACCATCTGCACAGTTACCGATCCAATCTGGCTCTTTAATTATACGGAAAAGGCCTATCTATTTTTTAAAAATGCTTGCGCACTGCCGTCGTTAAAGAAATGGCATATTCATGTCATTATTAACTAACGATACGGATATGGATGAGCTAAATAAAAATTGAGTCGTTAGTCAATAATGACATGGATGGGTCATTTCTTTAATAGTAATGGTATGAAAATAGCTACTCCCTCCGTTTCAATTTATGTGAACCTATTTCCTTTTTGGTCCGTGCCAAAAAGAATGACCCCTTTCCTTATATGGAAATAATTTATCTTTATGCAATAATTTATAGTCACACAAAATTTATGTGCCTTATTTTACACCACAAGTTCAAAAGTCTTCTCTCTTTTCTTAAACTCCGTGCCCAGTCAAATGAGTTCACATAAATTAAAACGGAGGGAGTATTTTTTAACGGACGGTATGAATAAACTATTTTCGAAATTTGAATGATATTTTTATGCCTTTTTCGTTAATTATATTTGTGTTTTTTCATTTGTTTTCTTTATCTTGTCAAAAAGGGTTGGGTTTTTTTCTTTCTATTTTCTACTCTTTCTTTTTTTTTTTTCATGGCGGGAAGCAACACAATGAACTGGAAATATCTTCCAGATAATTTAATTCATTTATTTTAGGTGATAATCCGATTATGTCAAAAAGCATGTTTGAATTTCATGTGAAATATTTCTTTTTGTTGTCTACCCAAGAAAATGATAATTTTTTTGATTAAAAATAATTTAACTTTAAATTTTTTATTTTATTAGCATATTTTTAGAACAATATTTATTTCTTTTTTAAACTCTATGTCTAGTCTAATAAGTGAAGGGAATAAAGTTTAATAAAGGTACCTTCGGCTAGTAAAACTGATAAATTACAAAAGGTTTAAGGGAAACAAAGGCCATTAATTTTTTTCCAAGATGTGATATACTTTATAACTTTGTTAGCAATTTACGAAGAAAAAAAAAAGTATATTTTAGGAAAGCAAAAGCATAGGTGTCCATTAATTCTGAATATAAAAGCTTGAAATTTAAAGTGCTTTTATATTTAAAAATTAGAAAAATCTCACTTTAAAAATTTTGGAAAATCCTCAACCATCTAAGGTACTTCTAGTGCTATTATGCTAGCTGCACTTTTCATTAATGGAATGGAAGAGGATCAATTCTCTTCTGGATAGATACTGTTAACATTTTTACATTTGAGTAAGAAAACATCTTAGATGCTGAATCATAGGCGGCTTAGTTACCCCCAGGCCGCTAAAACGGTCGCTTTAGACCACACCAAATTAGAGGCCCCAAATACTATTCTTCTTATATATAATTTGTATATTTATTATACTTATTAGTATTAAATAGTAATAAGAAATATTTTCAACCATATATTTCTACCTTGATCAATCATTAATCACATAGTTTTATATTTTATGTTGTCCTTTTTCGGAGTTGGTTTAGAAAACTCAAATGAAAGTGAAAGTCAATTAAATTTACAGTTAATTTCTAGTTCTACTTACTCTAACTTAAATAGATTTTATTTACAACTCTAACTTTGTAAGATATTTTTGTAAGCAATTGAATTCAATAAAATAATTTGGACTTTATGTTAAATATATTAGTAAAAATTGCACGGAGCGACCAACCTATATCCATTTTTTTTTAAGTTTTAACTTTTACTCACTTTTAAACAACTTCAGCCCCCTTTCTCCTCCTTCGTTTTCTTCTTCTTCTTCTTTCTTCTGCTGTTGTTGGTGCTGCTATGAATATACAGTAATTAAGATATATGTTGAATCCTGATGACTTTTGACTTTGTATTTTCCTGTAGTTTCCCTCAGTCCTTAAATTTTATTGAACGAGCTTTGAAAATAGGTGGCATTGTAGTTGTACCACTTATTAACAATCCAATGGCTGAATTTCCACAGCAAAGATTGTCTATGTACGATGATTCAACTATTGTAGCCATGAGGAAAACAAAGAATGCCTCTATCAGCTCGTTCCCATTCCAAAAATTGCTCAACTCACATTCTTGGTTTTCTTGAAACTGATCAACTGGGGAAGGAGCCCAAGAAATTATAGAAGCCTTTTCTTGATCTTGTGATAAACAAGAAATTATAAAAACTTTCACTTTTTATAAAAATTCCAGTACTAAATAATCTGAAGTTTTTACAAATGAACTAATAACTTCAGCATGTCACGACCCGGATTTTTCACCCTCAGGAGTCGTGATGGCGCCTACTCGTGGAAGCTAGGCAAGCCAATTATTGTAAAATCATTACCTTCTGTTTTTTAAACATGTTCAACAATTTAAAATAATAAGTGATTAAGCAGCGGAATAAATTAAATAACCAGAATGTGGAAGACGAAAAACTTATAAATTCAACCAAACACTGTTACATAATCTGAAGTACAATACTCTTCAGAATTTGGTGTCACAAGTCACGGACTATCTAAGAATACTACAAAAGGCCTGAATGGAAATACATAAGTCTGTCTTTGAATAAGTAAAAACAGAAAGAGAAAAGATAGGAGGAGACACCAAGGCCCGCGGACATATGCAGGACTACCTCGGGTCGCCTGGATGGACTGAAGACAGCACCCTCATTGCAATCCAAACGCTCCGTTACCAGTATTCGCACACAGTGCAGAGTGTAGTATCAGCACAACCGACCCCATGTGCTGGTAAGTGCCTAGCCCAACCTCGGCGAAATAGTGACGAGGCTAGTACCAGACTACTAAATAAACATGTGCAGTTAAATCATATACAACAGAAATAGAAGTAGATAATTACAACTAAAGTTGGGCGGGGGAAACATGCAACGGGGAGTAATAGGTAACAACAAAATAACAGTAAAGAAATGTAAGGAACGCAATATAAGGAAATAAGAAACAAGTACACATGTAATACCATTGCAGGCGTGCAACCCGATCCCATTTCATATAATAGCATTGCAAGCGTGCAACCCACGCCCATTTTATATAGTATCGTTACCCGCTCCCTTTTCATATAGTACCATTGCAGGCGTGCAACCTGCTCCCATTTCATATAGTACCATTGCAGGCGTGTAACCCGCTCCCATTTCATATAGTACCTTTGCAGGCGTGCAACCCTCTCCCTTTTTATTTAGTACCATTGTAGGCGTGCAACCCGCTCCCTTTTCATTTATCAACACCAATCATAAAAGAATCTCGGCAAAAAAATAATAATGTAACAACAACATCCCGGCAAAAAAATAATAACATCACAATAACATCCCGGTAAGGGAACAATAATATGACAATACATCCCGGCAAGGGAATAATAATATTATAATAACATCCTGGCAAGGGAACAATAATATGACAATACATCCCGGCAAGGGAACAATAATATCACAATAACATACCGGCAAGGGAACAATAATGATAATAACATTCCGGCAAAGAAAAAATAATGGTAATCCTCATATAAAGCACAATAAACCACAACGGAGTCACAACAATTACTATACAAGACTCACGGGCATACTTGACACAGACGTATAGATACTCGTCACCATAACTATACGTCGTACTCCACAATTAGCACATAGCAAATAAGACATAACTCCTAATCCCTCAAGCTAAGGTTAGACCAAACGCTTACCTCAAACTTTCACGGCCAACTCAAGCCTCAAACACCGCTTTTCCTTTATAATTCGCCTCCAAATTACTTGTATCTAGTCCAAATTAATTTAATAACATCAATATATACTAAAAAATTTATACCCACCGCTTAATTATAGGTTTTCTATCACTTTTCCCAAAAAGTCAAAAATCGTCCGGGAGCCCGCTTGGTCAAAACACGAGGTTCGGACCAAAACACGATCATCCATTCACCTACGAGCTCGAATATGCAATTAGTTTTGCAATCCGATCCCAAAAAGAGGTCTAAATTGTAATTATTTAAAAAGCCCTAACTCTACCCAATTTCTACCATAAAGAATCATGATTTAGGTCTAGAAATCTAATAGGTGTTAATGAAAATTGAAGAAAACAAGTATAAGAACACACACCTATGGCTTTGTGGTGAAATCCCTCTTCAAAAACCGCCCAAGTTTGAGTTTAAGTAAAAAAGTTATGAGGTTTTGAAGAAATCCCGTTTTGCTACTATTTTAAAATAACTGGAAGGGAACCTATGCATTCGCACATGATTGGATGCATTCACATAGAACAAATTATGACCCCCAGAATTAACTCTATACTATCGTGGACCTATCTATGCAATCGCATAGAACAAAAACCTGAACACCGGCAAACAGCAAAAACACCAGATTTTCTAAGTTCGAATCACCCTGATGCCTATCTAAAACTCACCTGAGCCATCGGGGCTCTAAACGAAACATGCACGCAAGTCTAAAAATATGATACGGACTTGCTCGTTCGATCAAATCGCCAAAATAACATCTTAAATAACGAATTTAGCATAGAAATCTAAGAAAAATCTCAAAAAAGTATCAAATTTCACAACTACTGAATCACATCAAACGACTTTCGTTTCGTACCAAATTTCACGGATGCATCTTAAATGTCCTCTTGAACCTTGTTGGGCTCCGGAACTAAAATACGGACCTGATACTATAAATTTCAAATATAATCAAATTTTCAAAATCTCTTATATTTTCAGTAAAATAATTTCTTTCAAAAATTTATTTCTCGGGCTTGGGACCTCAGAATTTGATTTTGGGCATACGCCCAAGTCCCATTTCCTACGGACCCTCCGGTACCATCAAATCACAGGTCTGGGTCCGTTTACCCAACATGTTGACCGAAGTCAATTTAAATTCAATTTTAAAGGCCAAATTAACATTGTCAACATATTTCCACATAAAAGTGTTTCGGATATACGCTCAGACCATGCACGCAAATCGAGGTATGGAAAAAGGAGGCTTCTAAGGTCTCGAGACATAGAATTTACTCGTAAATCAAGTGATGACATTTTGGGTCATCACATCCTCCACATCTAAAATAATCGTTCGTCCTCGAACGGACATAAGAAGGAAGTACCTGATCGGAGAAAAGATGAGGATAACGGCTTCCATATCGGACTCAGACTCCCGGGTTGATGCCTCAGCAGGTTGACCTCTCCACTGAACAGGAACAGAAAGGAAACTCTTCGATATCAACTGACAAACCTAACAGTCTAGAATAGCTACTGGATGCTCCTCATATGACAAGTCCTTGTCCAAGTGGACAGTCCTGAAGTCTAACACGTGGAATGGAATGCCGTGATACTTTAGAAGCATGGACACATGAAACACTAGATGCACGGCTGATAAACTCAGCGGCAACGCAAGTCTGTAATCCACCTTTCCCACTTAATAAAGAATCTCAAATGGGCCAATAAACCTAGGGCTAAGCTTGCCCTTCTTTCCAAATCTCATCACGCCCTTCATAGGCAACACTCGAAGCAACACCCGCTTGCCAACCATGAATGCCACATCACGAACCTTACAATCGGCATAACTCTTTTGCCTGGACTGAGCTATACGAAGCCTATCCTGAATGATTCTAACCTTGTCCAAGGCATCCTGCACTAGATCCGTACCCAACAACCGAGCCTCTCCCGGCTCAAACCATCCAACCGGCGACCGACACCGCCTACCATACAAAGCCTCATAAGGAGCCATCTAGATACTCGACTGGTAGTTGTTGTTGTATGTAAAAACTGATCCCACAGGCCTCCAAAGTCAATGACACAAGCTTGGAGCATATCCTCCAAAATCTGAATGGTACGCTCGGACTGCCCATCCATCTGAGGATGAAATGTTGTGCTCAACTCGACCCGTGTGTCCAACTCACACTGAACTGCTCTCCAGAAGTGCAAGGTAAATTGTGTACCTCGATCAGAAATGATAGACACGGGCACACCATATAGACAAATAATCTCCCGGATATAGATCTCAACTAACCTGTCGGAAGAATATGGGACTGCCACAGGAATAAAATGCGCTGACTTCATCAGCCTATCAACAATAACCCACACTGCATCGAACTTCCTTTGAGTCCGTAGGAGTCCAACAACAAAGTCCATAGTGATACGCTCCCACTCCCACTCGGGAAGCTCAATCCTCTGAAACAAACCACCAGGTCTTTGATGCTCTTACTTTTCCTGCTAATAATTCAAACACCGAGCCACATACGCAACAATATCCTTCTTCATCCTTCTCCACCGATAATTCTACCACAAATTCTGATACATCTTAGCGGCTCCCGGATGAATAGAGTACCGAAAACTATGAGCCTCTTCTAAAATCAACTCTCGGAGTCCATCCACATTAGGCACATAAACTCGACCCTGAAGCCTCAAAACTCCATCATCTCCTAATGTAACCTATTTGGCACTACCGTGCTGCACCGTGTCTTTGAGGACACACAAACGAGGATCATCATACTGCCAATCTTGGATACACTCCAATAAAGAAGAACGAACGACTGTGCAAGCTAATACACAGTTGGGCTCAGAAACATCCAATCTCACGAACTAATTGGCCAAAGCTTGAACATCCAAAGCAAACGGCCTCTCATCGACCAGAATATACGCAAGACTGCCCATACTGTCTGACTTCCTACTCAAAGCACCAACCACCACATTGGCCTTCTGTAGATGATATAAGATGGTGATATTATAGTCTTTCAATAGATCCAACCACCTCCTCTGCCTCAAACTCAAGTCATTCTGCTTGAACAAGTATTGCAAACTCTTGTGATTCGTGAACACCTCACATGCCATGCCATAGAGATAATGCCTCCAAATCTTCAACGCGTGAACAATGTATGCTAACTCCAAATCATGGACCGGATAGTCCTTCTCGTGAATCTTAAACTGACGTGAAGCATAAGAAATGACCTTGCCATCCTGTATTAACACTGCACCAAGTCCAATAAGATATACTTCACAATAAACTATATATTTTGTATCTTTTCTATTTCATTTTTGAATTTGAATTTTTGCATCAGAATTGGATTCTGTTTGATTGTATTTGATTGTATTCACCCGACAGAATCTAAATAGGATTAGAAAGAGAACTTCTTTTTATTATTCGAACGTACCAACTAGTTATGAAATCGGATTGATAGCCTCCACCCGTGTTCTAGCTCGTCGGAGAGCCAGGAACAACCTCAAGCTGGTGGCCCAGCCCAAGAAGCTGCTGCTGAGCCCGTAGAGACGGGATTTCAGAATCAGTTAAGGGAATAAATTCAGATCA
>MU724450.1:12240-22794 GCA_026770625.1 Nicotiana glauca | reverse complement strand
CCTCGGTCTATTAGTGAACCATCTCTCCAGGGATTGTGAAAGATGTTCTACTAGAAATATTCTTGTTATTGCTTCGACTCATATTCCCCAAAAAGTGGATCCCGCTCTAATAGCTCCGAATAAATTAAATACGTGTCTTTATATCTCGTCTAGCAGAAACTAATCGAGCTCCGTTTGATCTCCCAGAAGCGGAAGCTTATGGCCCTAGATCTATGGGCAAAACTAACACCAGTGCCGTCGTCAAAGCTGTCTTGAGCTTCTGAAAGATTGCCTCACACTCATCCGACCATCTGAACTGAGCACCCTTATGGGTCAACCTGGTCATCGAGGCTGCAATAGATGAGAACCTCTCTACAAACCGACGGTTATAGCCTGCCAAACCAAAGAAACTCCGGATCTCTAAAGCTGATGCCGGTCTAGGTCAGTTCTTGACTGCCTCTATCTTCTTTGGATCTACTTGAATACCCTCTGCTGATACAACATGATCCAAGAATGAAACTGAACTAAACCAGAACTCACACTTCGAAAACTTTGCATACAATTGACTATCTCTCAAAGTCTGAAGAACCACTCTAAGATGTTGCTCGTGCTCATCCTGGCTGTGGGAATAGATCAAAATATCATCAACGAAGACTATCACGAACGAATCCAAGTAAGTCCTAAACACTCGGTTCATCAAGTCCATAAAATTTGCAGGTGCATTTGTCAACCCGAATGACATCACCAAGAACTCATAATGCCCGTACCGAGTGCGGAAAGCTGTCTTAGGGACATCGGATGCCTTAATCCTCAAGTGATGGTAGCCAGATTTCAAGTCAATCTTCTAAAATACTTTGGCACTCTGTAGTTGATCAAACAAATCATCAATCCTCAGCAATGGATACTTATTCTTGATTGTAACCTTATTCAACTACCGTAATCTATACACATCCTCATGGATCCGTCCTTCTTCTTAACAAACAACACTGGTGCACCCCAAGGCGAGATATTAGGTCTAATGAAGCCTTTATCAAGCAAGTCTTGCAATTGCTACTTCAATTCTTTCAACTCAGTCGAGGCTATACAATACGACGAGATAGAAATGGGCTGAGTGCCCGGAACCAAATCAATGCAGAAGTCAATATCCCTGTCGGGTGGCATACCCGGCAGGTCTGAAGGAAATACCTCAGAAAACTCACGAACAACAGGCACAGAATCAACAGAAGGAACCTCGTCACTAGAATCACGAACATATGCCAAATAAGCCAAACACCCCTTCTCGACCATAAGTCGAGCCTTCATATATGAGAATGACCAGAAGTCCCTCTCCACTCTAAACAAGAAAAGCCCGACAAGGCTAAGGTCACAGTCTTGGCATGACAGTCTAAGATAGCGTGGTATGGTGATAACCAGTCCTTTCCCAATATGACATCAAAATCAACCATGTCCAAAAGTAACAAATCCACACGAGTCTCAAGACCCCCAATCACAACTATACACGAACGATGGACACGATATACCACAATAGCACCTCTACCTCCGCCTCGAGCGCCTCTACCTCCACCTCTAGCTGGCCGAGCGGGCTGAACGAGTCCCTCAATGAACCCCCTCACTCTCTCTCTCAGTGGAAAGTATAAGAAGAGCATGACGGGCCAATCAATAAACATGGTCTTGTATTGAGTAACAGTTATAGAAACCTACTGGAGACACCCAAACTGCCTCTGATAGATCTCTCTCTGAGTGATTGGAAGAAATTTCTCCAGAAATAGCTGAGAAAACTGATCCTAAGTCAACGCTGGTGACCCAACTAGTCTAGCCAAATAGTAGTCTCTCCACCAAGTCTTGGCGGATCCAGATAAGCGAAAAGTAGCAAAGTCAACCCCATGTGCTAGTAAGTGCCTAGCCTTACCTCGTCGAAGTAGTAACGAGGCTAGGACCAGACTACCAAATAAAAACTGTGCTGTTAAATCATATACAACGAAAATAGAAGCAGATAATTACAACTAAAGTTGGGCAGGAGAAACATGTTGCAGGGAGTAGCAGGTAACAATAGAATAACAGTAGAGAAATGTAAGGAACACCATAAATCAAATACCAATAAAAGATAAGGAAATAAGAAACAAGTACACATGTAAAAATGTTACACGCGTGCAACTCGATCCCATTTCATATAATATCGTTGCAGGCGTGCAACCCGCTCCTATTTCATATAGCACCGTTACAGGCATGCAACCCGCTCCCCTTTTATATAGTACCGTTGCAGGTGTTCAACCTATTTCCATTTCATATAGTACCGTTGCAAGCGTGCAACCCGCTCCCATTTCATATAGTACCGTTGCAGGCGTACAACCCGCTCCCATTTCATATAGTACCATTGGAGGTATGTAACCCGATCCCTTTTTCATTTAGTACCGTTGCAGGCATGCAACCCGCTCCCTTTTCATTTATCAATACCAATCATAAAAGAATCCCGAAAAGGAAATAATAATGTAACAACAACATCCCGGCAAGGTAAATATAACAACAACATCCCAGCAAGGAAATAATAATATCACAATAATATCCCGGCAAGGGAACAATAATGACAACAACATTCCGGCAAGGGAACAATAATGGTAATCCTCATATGAAGCACAATGAACCACAACGGAGTCACAACAATTACTATACAAGACTCGTGGGCATGCTTGACACCGACGTATAGATACTCATCACCATGCCTATACGTCGTACTACACAATTAGCACATAGAAAATAAGACACAACTTCTAATCCCTCAAGCTAAGGTTAGACCAAACACTTACCTCAAACTTCCACGGCTAACTCAAGCCTCAAACACTGCTTTTCCTTTAGAATTCGCCTCGAAATTACTTGTATCTAGTCCAAATTAATTTAACAACATCAATATATACTAAAGAATTCATACCCAACACTTATTATAGGTTTTCTATCATTTTTCCCAAAAAGTCAAAAATCGGCCCCGGGCCCGCTTGGTCAAAACACGAGGTTCAGACCAAACCGATCACATATTCACCAACGAGCCCGAATATGCAATTAGTTTTGGAATCCTACCCCAAAAAGAGGTCTAAATTCCAATTATTCAAAAAGCCCTAACTCTACCTAAATCCCCAATTTCTACCATAAAGAATCATGATTTAGGCCTAGAAATCTAATGAGTGTTAATGGAAATTGAACAAAATAAGCTAAAAACACATACCTATAGCTTTGTGGTGAAATCCCTCTTCAAAAATCGCCCAAGTTCGAGTTTAAGTGAAAAAGTTATGAAGTTTTGAAGATATTGCTTTTTGTTACTGTTTTAAAATAACCGGGAAGGGAACTTATGTGTTCGCACATGATTGGATGCGTTCACATAGAACAAATGATGACCCCCAGAGTTAACTCGATGCTATCACAGACCTATCTATGTAATCGCATAGAACAAAAACCTGGACACCAGCAAACAGCAAGACACCATATTTTCTAAGTTCGAATCGCCCCCGATGCCTATCCGAAACTCACCTGAGCCCTCGGAGATCTAAACCAAACATGCATGCAAGTCTAAAAACATCGTATAAATTCTCGTGCGATCAAATAGCCAAAAATAACATCTTAAACAACGAATTTAGCATAGAAATCTAAGAAAAATCTCAAAACTTTCGAAGTATCAAATTTCACAACTACGGGTATGAATTACATCAAACGAGTTTCGTTTCTTACCAAATTTTACAGACGTATCTTAAATGTCATCTTGAACCTATACTGGGCTCCGGAACCAAAATACGGGCCCGATACCATAAATTTCAAACATAAATTCTTTTCTTTATTTCATAAATAATTCAGCAAAACAATTTCTTTCAAAAATTTACTTCTCGGGTTTAGGACCTCGGAATTCAATTCCTGGCATACGCCCAAGTCCTATATTTTCCTACGGACTCTCTAGGAACGTCAAATCACAGGTCCGGGTCCATTTACCTAATATATTGATCGAAATCAACTTAAATTTAATTTTAAAGGCCAAATTAATATTTTCATCACATTTCCACGTAAAGCATTTAGAATATATGCCCGGATCGCGCATGTAAATCGAGGTGCAGAAAAAGGAGGCTTCTAAGGCATCGGGACACAGAATTTACTCGTAAATCAAGTGATGACCTTTTGGGTCATCACACAGCATCTTTGCTGAAGTTTTTAAAAAAACTTATCCATGACAAAAAAACTTCAGCTTATTTAGTGCTGAAGTTTTTATAAATGAACTAAATAATTTCAGCATCTTCTGCTGAAGTTTTTGAAAAAGCTTAATGGCAAAACTAATGAATTTAAGACAAAAAACTTCAGCTTATTTAGTGCAATTACAAATAAAAACTTCAGCAAATAGAGAACAAAATTTCAGCTACTATGCTTAAGTTCAGCAATTACAAACAAAAACTTCAGCAAATAGAGAACAAAACTTCAGCTACTATGCTTAAGTTCAGCAATACAAACAAAAACTTCAGCACATTTTGTTCAGCACGCTTGCTAATTCAGGCTCGTCTACTAAAATGCTAAAGTTTTGCGTGATTGCCTTTGCTACTTCAGCCCTGTATGCTGAAGTTACGCAAAAAAGCGTGTACGCTTGTAATTTTTTTCCAAAGCAGGCACAAGTTAAACCGTGACTCAAAAAACGGGTATAGGTGCAAATCCCTGAATATATTAGTTTGAATAAATATTATGGGCTAATATAATTGGATTAATTATTTTAATTCCAACAAATATTAATTGGGCTGGCCCATTTAGTTGGGCTACAGAGGATAAGCACACTTTATTATGCTCGATATGTCGTCTTCCTAGAGATCCAATTTTGTG
Source organism: Nicotiana glauca (assembly GCA_026770625.1). Classification (NCBI taxonomy): domain Eukaryota; kingdom Viridiplantae; phylum Streptophyta; class Magnoliopsida; order Solanales; family Solanaceae; genus Nicotiana; species Nicotiana glauca. Next base: position 17,973 of record MU724450.1, on the reverse strand, counting down.
TCACGTGTCAAATGATGTGGCGCGCCAAGTCAAATGAAAAAGACAATAGGATTATGCCACGTGTCAAAACGACAAGGCATGCCAAGTCAAGTTAAAATGCTAATAAAACCGCGCCACATGTGTAAGTGATATATTTTTGGCCAATCAAATGCGGCCTTATGACGCTTCAATCTGATTGGTCGGAAAGAGTTTGTTCCCATCCCAACTCTTCCCTCCTACGACTATAAATAGGGGTCTTCATAACACAGAATGACACCAGAAGTTATAACAAGAAATAAGTGAGAGCTCGTGAATCAAACGCCGTAAATTTCTCTACAAGTTTCAAGTTCAAGCTCAAGAACGAAAAACAAATTAAGGTTCAAGGAGAACGAGTTCTAATTAAAGTTCGTGCTAGTTGAATTCAAGATCATCGTTCGTGACCACAAATATAGATTCAAGATCTAGCTCAAAGGCCCTTGAATTTATTTACTATTGGAAAAAAGAATCAGAGGAATCATAGAGATTATTACACTCAAGTTATTAGAAATAAAATACTATGATTGTTGCAATATTGTTCAGTCTGGATTATTTTTTTGACACAAATTTATTGTCTACAATTTTCTTTCTAGGTCTATGTTGGCATGCCTACAAGCTAGCTAGACCATAAAAAGCTATAGTTGACTTGCTTATCATCTTTGTAAATACAAATTCTCACAAGATTGTTACTTTAGGAGGCAATGATATATAGTGAGTTATGTTGACGATCATGCTGAAATGAAAATATTCAAAATTAAATTTAACAAAATTTTATCAAAAGCTAGTAATATTTCAACAAATATTAAAGGGTTGGTTACAATGTCAACATTAAATTGCATCTCATAAAATAAAAAGAATAAATTTTAAAAAAAAATCTAAAATTATTAAACAAGTTTAATGCCGCTTATTACGGTTTGAATTTACGCCTCCACTGCCAATGAACCACCTATGTGCTGAATCTGTAGCTTGAAATTCATATTCAATCAATGTAATTAAAAATGGATGAGAATGGCTTGTCTGAACGGCTGAACTGATATCTCATAGGTTTATGTCTTTTTAGTTAAATTTCCAAATATTGTTACGATTTGACAAAATGTGTGTGTGTTCAAGATTATTGTTTTGTGAATTTTCCTAAACAAATTAGAAAAATACACCTACAAGTGTTTTTTTCGACCTAAAGCAAATGGATCTACTTTCTGAAATTTTCAGTTTTCGCCATATCGCTCTTTGATCTCACAAAAATTTTTTAATTTCTTTTCTGTTGCATGGTCGAATTTTTATATTTAAACAAGACGAAATACATAAATAGCCCTATTAAGTTGTCCTCAACGACCGGGCAAACACTTCAACTGAGTCTATTTTCAGTTAGACACTTCAAGTGGCTATAAAGTGTATCAAATAAATACTCGACCTAGTCAGCCCACATCGTGTGTGATATACATTCCAAAATAATTTTAAGAACCAATTAGTATTTGACAAGTGGCTAAACAGTTAAAATAAAATTAATAAAAAATGAAAAACCTAATACTAATAAATTACAAATTAGCCACCCAGTACCCTACTTCTTTCTTTCTTTTTCGATGACCCATCTCCTCTTCTTCACCGCTTCTCCTTTTTTCTTCTTCAACTCTTCTTCCCCACCAACCACATATAAAAAAATACACAATTTAGTAGTCCAGAAAATAACTTAATTATTCAATTATTTACTTTGTGGGTAGGCCGAATCAAGTTTTCACATAATTTTATCGGTGCTTCTTTAAGTGCACATTATGAATAATATCATTGTGATTTATTTCTTACCATGTCGCCGCTGATGACACCAAGCAAAACAAGTGGAGCGTCGCTACCTGTTGCTAAAAGACATGTTAATTCGACCATGAATTTTTTAAATTGTAGCCTCAAAGGAAATTCAAGAAGGTCGATTGCCGGAAATGAGATTAAATTTTTATGTATAATATGTGATATTGTTATGGAGTGGTGGCTCTTATAGATTTTTTTATAAGATTAAAGGAGAAGAAGTGAATTAATGGTGGAAGGTGGAGATGTGAAAGAGCTACTGATTTCTCCGTGCTTAGGTCAAGAAATTTTGGTGATGGAGATAAATTTAATTTGGGAGTAAAATAGAATTAATGTGGAAAAAATTTAAAACGTAGTGGGATCCACATAAAAAATATAATGGAGATGAATTTTTCGGTGAAAAAAATAAAATTAACATGGGGAAAATAAAAAATTATAGCAGGGCCCACATAAAATTATGTTTAATCTGAAAGAAAAAAAGAGAATAGAAAAACATAATAAGCTCACGCGTTCAACTTTAAGTGAAACACACTTGATTTGCCATGTCATCCTAAGGTATCTACTAAGCACACTTTTCCGTAGCAAAGATGTCTAACCGAAAATAAGCTCAATAAAGATGTTTGTCTGGTCGTTAAGGACAACTTAAATGGGCTATTTATGTATTTCCCCTTTAAACAATCTTCTCTTATTTAGAACTATTAGGTAGCATCCAGAATATTTACTCAGGTCTATTATATAAAGCTTATCGATTTGAATGTCTCAACAAAACATTTTGGCATTTTCACGGTGTTTTAGCTTAAATTCTCATATCGCACCATATCTGTAATATGTAAATGCCTATTTTTCTCTTGCGATTGTCCATTGAGTTTCTGGTAGTAGACCCATAAAATTTTTCTTTTATAAAAATAAAACTTTACACTAATATTTATGTCTAGTGATACCGGCGAAAGTCTCACACACAACAATAGATACGATTCTCACAATTCTCCGAGGTAATATTTTAAGTAAATGATAGACAAAAAAGCAAAATAATCACATTTATTTGTTAGAGGCGACACAAAAACCAAAATTAAAACCAATTCTTCCAAAGATCAACCCGTCTTTTATTTCAACAAAGGCAGGGGAACTCTGTCCATCAATTACAAAGTGGAAATAACTTCTCACAAAGACAGATTAGATTTAGAGCTTAATTTCAAGACATAAATTGATGGTTTTACAGCTTAATAATTTAAAGAGAGTAAATGTTGGCTTTAAAAAAATCATAAACTATGGATGGATAGAAGTTAAACTCTTCACTGTAGTTAATTTATGATCAAACATTATGTCGGCATTTACATTGAACACAATGTATGTGTTTTCAAATTAATTTAAGGACTTTTTTTTTTTTTTTTTTTTTTTTTTTGCATCAATTACTGCTCAGAAAGGACAGCTGAAAATATCAGGAGGAAGACAACAAATTAAATTAGCAATCACGAATCAGATGAAAATATTTGCTGTCTTTTAGTTTTGGTAATTAAACAGAACGTGAAAAGTAGGAACACATTATATCACGGGGAATGCAACAAATTACAATGTGTACGATTTTAATTGGGACGCACTAAATTGGAATATTTTATTATTCTGTTTTTACTTTTAATTCCAATCAAATCATATCTTCAAAGTAGCTGAAAAGTAAATGGGAGAAATTCAAAAATAGCCAGATTTATCACTGGTGGTTGAAAAATAGCCAAGTTTCAAAATTCATCGAAATTTAGCCACTTTAAATCTGAGCAAAAATACTGTTCAAAATCCGAAAAAATACGCAAAATTTTACGGGAGTTCCAGAAATTTGCGGGAGTTCCAGCAAGTATAATTGTCCAGTATAATATACTGGAGTTTGGAGCACTGGTGCTCCAGTCTCCCGTAAATTTTACAGGAGTTAGCAAAGTATACCGGTCCAGCATAATATGCTGGAGTTCGTACACAAATGCACCAGAACTCCCGTATATTATACTGGATCGGTTCCTGTTGCAGCAAAATAGTGGCTTTTTTTTAATGACTTGATAAACGCTGACTATTTTTCATTGATCAGTGTGAAAACTGGTTATACCATGATATTTTAACAACGTAAATCGTAAAGACTTTCATATGACGTGTCCAAAAAATATATAAACGAAGAAATTGTGAAAGGTAAGCAAATGCTGGAGACACATCAGCTTGATAAGTTTATGACATAAACACGTCATCAACAGCTCGGATCCTACTAGGATATAATGCACCCATCTCCTAAAAGTTACAACTAACAACAACAACAAACCCAGTATAATCTCACTAGTGAGGTTTCGGGAGAGTAATGTGTACGCATGTCTTACCCCTACCCTAGGATAAAGAAGCTGTTTCCAATAAACCTTTGACATCCTTCTCTCCAAGAACTCTCCATCTTACTTTTGGGATGATTCGAACTCACAATCTCCCAAAAGTTACGTCTTATTAATAAATATTATATTTTTGGTTTCAAAACATGAAAGAGATTAGAAGAACTCTTGTGATAGCTTTGTTACACTAGTCAAATAAGACCAACATTTTGAACGTGCTAGTTTTATCTTCTAGTAGCGGGCACAACGTGAAATTCTATTATCATTTTAGTTTTACACTCAAGGGGTCGTTTGGCAGGGGACATGTTATCCCCGTATTATAAAGACGAGATTATACTACTGGAATTAAATAATAATGAGATTATTTAATGAATATATTTTTATTCGATATTTAGTTCATTGGACTAAAAATGGAATATATAGAGTAATATAAACATGTGTTTAGTGTATACTAGATAAGTTTGAATAAACTTTTATCTTTAAATCTTAACCTTGGATTATTTAAGACTTTGGGGGAAGAGCCTTGGAGAAGAGCATCTTTGTCATTTTAGTATTTATCCTAGAATTAATCCATCCCCGAATTATTATCTCACCCATAATGTGATATAGAATAATAACCAATTGTGAGATTAATTAACCCTGAAATTACTAATTTTGGATTCAAAATTTTCAACCAAACATAAAATAAAATAATCTTGTATTTAATCTGTAGATTATTATCATTTATCCTGCATAGAAGGCGACGCTTAAAAGCGTGTATCAATTTGAAAGCTCCCTTCTGATGTGTGTGTGGTGGTGTGTGTGTTATAAAGTGATTTAAAATGTTTTTTTATTTTTGATTTGTTTTGTTGGGTTAAAATTTTGGGAAAATATCTTTCCACTAAAAGTATTTATGTCAACTAGATGCACGTCGTTTTCACTAGACCCAAATTTACATTTAAATTAACTAGGATTCTGATAAAACCAAATCTTGAAATATTAGATTTATCAAGTTATTGGGTAATGTGCATATGATGAAGTGAATAACAATCATTCTCCAATTATTGCTCTGATCTCTCTCCTTTCTTATTTTTCCTTCGCTTTTCATGAATCAGAAAATGAGATCGATAATATATCTCTCCATTTCAAACAAGACAAACGTATACTAATAATATTGTTGAACCAATTTCCTCCATTATTTGTTTTTCGCATGCATATGTGGCTAAGGGCCCATAATTTTGTTAGAAAGACACATGCAGTCATGTTTTACGTGAACGTCTAGTAATTGCAAAACTTTCGTACGTGTTCATGACCAGTACCGCTATAGACAACTCTCGACAAGTTTGAATTTTTTTTTTCAACAATGGAGTAGTTCTGCTTTTGCGTAATTGCGGTTGCTCAGAAACTAAAGGTTTATCGATCGGTACGTCATTGACTCCACTTTGTATAGCTTTACTTCTTGAATTAGATGAAAAATATTCCTTAAACAACGATTGCCAACTTTGCTCGATATGGGATTTACTTCTTTAATTGCTCCTCCTTGTTGAATATCTCAGCAAGTCTAATTAATAGGAGCAAGAGTGACCCC
>MU724449.1:26389-36731 GCA_026770625.1 Nicotiana glauca | reverse complement strand
TGGAGATGTAAGCAAAGTATTATATTGAAGATCTCAGTTGATAACAATCGTCGGAGCTCCGATGGTAAGGCAACCATGAAACTAACAAACGACATCAAAAATATAGGTCGCCGGAGTCTTTAATTTTCCGACCAATATTCAGATGAAACAAAAAAGTGAGAAGAAAAGACACAAAAATTAAATAAAAAACGATAGAGAAGCTCCGTTTCTTGTCAAAATTCGGCAGAACTAGCAAAGATCTGATCATTCTTTCGCTAGTTTCCTCCAGATCCGATTATCTGATAATCTGGAATCGAGTTGTTTGGTGGCTAATAATTGTGGCAGAGGAGTTGGCGAGCAATTGGGTGTGAAGTGAGAAGATGATGGAGGAAATGGAGGACATGTGATTTGGAGAGATTATTCCAGTGGATTCTAACGGAGGAACAAATTTTAATGGAAAAGTTGACTGTGAGTAGGGTAGGGAAAGATGAGAGACGGGTTGGGGAGGGGGGTCTTTTGATTATTTTTATTTTTTAAAGAAAAGATATTAATTAGGGTGGAAATGAGTATTTTATTTTTTTCCTGAGTTATGACACGTGTCAAGACTTAATTGGTGCGTGATATCACACATAATTTGGCAAACTGGTCAAGAAAAAAGTTATGTGTCTTAGACACACTTTTAAAAGGTTCAGTGTGTAAGATGATTTTTGTCCACAAAAAGTGTGTAACAGGGATTTGGTTCATAATTCAGGGGGTGAGTTATGTATTTTGCCAATTTACTAATATAACTTACCCATGAAAGCATGATAGTCAAAAGGCATGAACAAAATACGGGCCCGATACCAATGATATTAGACGTTAATTAATTTTTTCAAATTATTAGATTTTCAGTCTTACAGTTTTCATCAAAAATTCATTACTCAGGCTAGGGACCTCCGAACCCGATTTCGGGCTTATGCCCAGGTCCCATATTTTAATACGAACCCACCGGAACTGACAAATTACGAGTCCGGATTCGTTTACACAAAACGTTGACCGAAGTCAACTAAATCAACTTTTAAAGATAAAATTATTATTTTTCTCAAATTTCTACATAAAGGCTTTCCAGAAACGCGCCCGGACTGCGCACGCAAGTCTAGGAAAAATAAAATATGGTTTTGAAGGCCTCAGAACCTCCGGATTGGGTTCTAAAATGCAAGATGACCTTTTGGGTCATCACACATTCCCATAATCAAGATCAATTATATTTAATCTTGTGCTACAATCATTCCTAATGGTTTGTCCAATTCCGTATCATTAGATTGTGAACATGATCTTTATACTTATAAGAACCAATGGTTTAATCTTCCATGCATAAGTTAAACTCTATACACTAAATCATCTACTGTACAAGTAAAGGACACAAACGAATATATAATCTATTACAACTTTATTAAAATTGAATAAATAATTGTTCCATAATAAATACTATATCCAAACCAAAATCTATGGTTAATAGTATATATCCCAACAATTTCCCACTTAGACTTTTAACCATGACAATTATTAGAATATACTATATCTATGCATAGATGAATAGTATATGCCCTAACATGTGTTTGGTGACTTACATCATAATATAAAAATAAAATTAGAAAATGATTAAAATCAAAACTCGTTATATAATTTGACTGTCAGCTTCGGATCAAACTTGCATGATTTTTTTTTTTTAGAGGCCTCACACTATTTAGAGTATTTATATTGTTTATTTATCTCTTTTTCAACTTTATATGTAAGAAATTGTTTGCAAATTTAACATAATGTCTTTTTGGAACTAAGCATTGCATGACTTTTTACCAAAATCCTTGAGATTATCAGCTCATTCAACGCTATCGATTTGTTAGGCATGTTCAGGTTTTCGTGAAGCACAACATGAGAGCTACTCTCCAACATCTTCATACTGGTCCAGCTAAATTACCGGCTCCAAAAAGGAGCTAATCTTATCGATGTACTTCCAATCAAGTCTATGTGGTAATGAAATAAATAAAGTAGTAAATAAAAGGAAGTACGTACTCCAATAAGAAAGCTCTAAATGTCCATCGATTCGATAATCGGCTAGCTTGTTTGCTTCCCTAAGAGAATGTTGCATAAGGTTATCAATCTGTGGACTCCTCATCAATCATTCAATAAATTTGAATTAAACTGTTTCATTTGTTGAGTGAATTAAGGAAAAATCCTTTTGTCCACATCGAAATTGGCTAGTTTGATCCAAATGGGGTTAATTTAGTCTTTTTATGCCATTATTAGGGTAAATTACGTTTTTCAATACCCATAATACCCTTTTACTTTATTTTTAATTATTTCCCCCACCATTTATTGTTTATCTTCTCAATGCATGAAAGAGCTCAAAAGGTAAAACCTATTTGTCTTCTCAATGCAAAAAAAAAAAATTTAAATTTTTTTTACGTATTTACAACCCTTTTTTTAATTAATATACGCCCATAAAATCCTCCATAATTAAATCTATATACATGTATTTTATTGGGCATTTCGTATAACTTTTAGTATTTGATTTGTATTTCATATATTTTATAGTATAATACGGTCTTCCATGTCCTACTATTTAAACAAACATATATATACTAAAACTTACTTAAACAAATATTTCTTGGCCGAAAACCTACTTAACCAAATATTCTTTGGCCGAAAATCTACTTAACCAAATCATATTTTGGCCGAAAACCTAGTTAAACAAAATCCTTCATTTAAACTCTTATCCTCTCCATTTAGTTAATAGATTAAGGATGCATTCTAAGAAGAATAGTCCTTCAAAAGTGTATGTTGTATTTTCGGATAAAAGGCCGGGAATATACTACTCATGGAGTGAATGTTCTCCTATGGTTATCGGGGTTAAGCGTAGCATCTTCCAGTCTTTCAAGTCTCATAGTGCGGCCATATCGGCGTTCGATGAATATGAAAAATCTGTTGAAGGTAAACAAAAACTCAAATCTATGGTGTTTGTTATTTATTGTGGGAAGAAGCCGGGTATATACAAATGTTAGTCGAAGGTAGCTACTTTCATACTTTCCAATATTATGATGAAGCCTTAGAAGCCTCCAAAAATTTTCAAAAAATAAGTTGTTCACAAGAAGAGTCATCTTCAAGATCGACCGTTGAAGAAAGTGAAGAAGTGGTGATAAATGAACGTGCAACAAGTATTATTTAAACTGCTATGTTAGAGGGCATATTTATAGGGTTGAAGATTTATGAAAATATTGGAAATTAATTATGTCAATTGTAGGTTTTATATTATCTTGTGTTTGAAAGTGGTTTTTGTTTCTCTTTGGTTTGCAAGGATGTTACTTTTACCTTTGATTATCTAGCATTGTAATGAAGTTGGGCATGATTATATATATGAAGTTTGATTTTGTTAATTGCTTAACATTTCGATCATGTTTAATGTGATATTTTAGCATTCAACTTATGAATGATCACTATGGCATTTGTTGTGAGGTTAAGTAAGTGTTTCGAGTATTTTGGAAAAAAGGTGAAGCATTTTTTTTTGGTTTGACTTTGAATTAAAATGGATGTTTGGAAGTCCCTCCAGTTGCTATTTCTTTTCTGCTTTTTTCTTTTCTTCTAAGTTTATGGAATTTGTAGTTAGATTTCTAGAAGACTTTCAAAAGAGGAAGCATTTTATGTAAAGGTTCAGACTTTTCTTACTATGGCTCGGATTGAGTGAAATATCTATTTCCTTGTAGGAATGCTATTGAATCCTCATTGTTTAAGCAGTGGTTAAAGAACATACAACCTGAGGCAGTACTGCTGGCTAATGGAGCTATGTCTTTAAGAAAAGTTCTTATTCAGGTCTCAAACTCAAGTTGTTCTTTTAAATTATGAAGATTGTTTGTTCACTAGCTTCGATGAATTACATTGTTGCCAGAGCCCTTCTAAATTTATTAAAAATTGGATAATTCCGAAGGAAAATGGCATGTCTTTTTATCTTGGCTGACACTGCTTAGCTACATTATTAGGGTTTGAATAGGTTAGGGTTTGCTATTGTTCTGTATTTTGTATGAATCCTTACTCAAATATGAATAGGTTAGGGTTTGTTGTTTGTATATAAACCTTTGAGTTAAAGAATCATATAAAAGAAAGAGGAGGAAATACTAAATAGATATTGTAAAATTATATTAAATCATTAGTGTTGCATTCGATGTGTATGTTTTCTGTATTCGAATGCATTTGGTTAAATATTTGTGAAATTATACACATCAAAGGAGCGATGTTAAATATTTTGAAACAACCAAACAAAAATAGTGTTAGAATCAAATTAAAAGAATGTGCAAGAAATACTAAATATATATTTTTTTTCATTGATAATATTGTTGAATAACTTTTCATAATAGTCCAAATTATATTTGGACAATAATTTTAGCATAAAATGCTAAAAAACATAGCCATAATAATAATAAAAAATAAAATAAAACCCCTATCTCATTAAAACTCTATTCAGATGGTTGATTAACAGACTTTGACACCTTCGAAGCGACCTCTGTGTCACTGTTAATAATGATAACAGGAGCATTTGGTTCTTCCTTCTGCTTAGATAGGAGTTCTTCAAACATGTCATAGCAAGTTGTTAGCGGGTAGGAATCCAGCAGCACCCTTTTGACATAATCTTTTCCTATTTCCCTTGTGATCCTTCACATAAGCAAGTTGGTCTCAGTCTTCAAGTTCTTAAACTTGTTTCTAACGTCATGATATATATGTTATGGTTAACAGGTGAACCTTGGATAGGTTCATCGATTTTCCTTGTCGGGGTTCTATCCATTGTTGTTTGTCACAAAATCTTGATTTAGAAGAGATAAGTTGAATTATGATGTTAATAGTGTAGTTGTATTTATAGGGTTAGGGTTAGGGTTAGGGTTTATAATTTTTCAAATTAATTGAATCACAATTCTCCATGTAACCCTTACACTCTTCAAATAAGACTTCANNNAACCTTGGAGAGGTTCATCGATTTTCTTTGTCGGGGTTCTATCCATTGTTGTTTGTCACAAAATCTTGATTTAGAAGAGATAAGTTGAATTATGATGTTAATAGTGTAGTTGTATTTATAGGGTTAGGGTTAGGGTTAGGGTTTATAATTTTTCAAATTAATTGAATCACAATTCTCCATGTAACCCTTACACTCTTCAAATAAGACTTCACAATTTTCAATCAAACCATTTAGATTCCTCAAAATTGAGTTTAATGAACTATGCTTAAGAAAACGTAGGATTATCTACTTTCTTATTGCATTTTCCAGTAAATTTTTCTTCTAAATGTTTATTAGAATAATTTTTTGTGCAGTAAATTATTAGAATAATTATTTGCACAATTAGAATAATTTTTTATCCATTCTAGTAAATTATTAGATACGGTTTTGAAGTAAAATTTCTAGTATAATACAAACGAAATCATAAAAAAAATTGCACAAATAATTTTCTCCATTCCTAAAAAGAGCCGAATGCATTGAGCTTCTCAATGGAGCATTTAGTAATGTCAACCTATTTAGCTTCCCAATGAAGCATTTATATTTCTCAACCGTTTTAGTTACAATACTGAGTGGGTAAAATCAGTAGAATTTAAGTAATTATTCATGAAAAATTGATTTAAAAAAAATTAAAAACATGTCGTGTTGTTTGCAACTGGGATTTGAGTATGGTTTACATTGTTGTACTTTATATATAGTTACATTGAACGTATATACATATATAAAAAGTATATATAGGTTTCACTAGTCAATTGATAACGATCGTTCTATTTCGGGATATAGTTATCAATTAAATTATGAAATATGGATAATAAGTAGATATCGACGCTAGTTAATTACGTTGAATCGCTTTATATATAGTTACATTGAACGTAGATACAAGTATATATAGGTTTCACTAGTCAATTGATAACGATCGTTCTATTTCGGGATATAGTTATCACTTAAATTATGAAATACAGATTATAAGGAGATATTGACACTAGTTAATTACGTTGAATCGCTTTATATATAGTTACATTGAACGTAGATACAAGTATATATAGGTTTCACTAGTCAATTGATAACGATCGTTCTATTTCGGGATATAGTTATCACTTAAATTATGAAATACAGATTATAAGGAGATATTGACACTAGTTAATTACGTTGAATCGCTTTATATATAGTTACATTGAACGTAGATACAAGTATATATAGGTTTCACTAGTCAATTGATAACGATCGTTCTATTTCGGGATATAGTTATCACTTAAATTATGAAATACAGATTATAAGGAGATATTGACACTAGTTAATTACGTTGAATCGCTTTATATATAGTTACATTGAACGTAGATACAAGTATATATAGGTTTCACTAGTCAATTGATAACGATCGTTCTATTTCGGGATATAGTTATCACTTAAATTATGAAATACAGATTATAAGGAGATATTGACACTAGTTAATTACGTTGAATCGCTTTATATATAGTTACATTGAACGTAGATACAAGTATATATAGGTTTCACTAGTCAATTGATAACGATCGTTCTATTTCGGGATATAGTTATCACTTAAATTATGAAATACAGATTATAAGGAGATATTGACACTAGTTAATTACGTTGAATCGCTTTATATATAGTTACATTGAACGTAGATACAAGTATATATAGGTTTCACTAGTCAATTGATAACGATCGTTCTATTTCGGGATATAGTTATCACTTAAATTATGAAATACAGATTATAAGGAGATATTGACACTAGTTAATTACGTTGAATCGCTTTATATATAGTTACATTGAACGTAGATACAAGTATATATAGGTTTCACTAGTCAATTGATAACGATCGTTCTATTTCGGGATATAGTTATCACTTAAATTATGAAATACAGATTATAAGGAGATATTGACACTAGTTAATTACGTTGAATCGCTTTATATATAGTTACATTGAACGTAGATACAAGTATATATAGGTTTCACTAGTCAATTGATAACGATCGTTCTATTTCGGGATATAGTTATCACTTAAATTATGAAATACAGATTATAAGGAGATATTGACACTAGTTAATTACGTTGAATCGCTTTATATATAGTTACATTGAACGTAGATACAAGTATATATAGGTTTCACTAGTCAATTGATAACGATCGTTCTATTTCGGGATATAGTTATCACTTAAATTATGAAATACAGATTATAAGGAGATATTGACACTAGTTAATTACGTTGAATCGCTTTATATATAGTTACATTGAACGTAGATACAAGTATATATAGGTTTCACTAGTCAATTGATAACGATCGTTCTATTTCGGGATATAGTTATCACTTAAATTATGAAATACAGATTATAAGGAGATATTGACACTAGTTAATTACGTTGAATCGCTTTATATATAGTTACATTGAACGTAGATACAAGTATATATAGGTTTCACTAGTCAATTGATAACGATCGTTCTATTTCGGGATATAGTTATCACTTAAATTATGAAATACAGATTATAAGGAGATATTGACACTAGTTAATTACGTTGAATCGCTTTATATATAGTTACATTGAACGTAGATACAAGTATATATAGGTTTCACTAGTCAATTGATAACGATCGTTCTATTTCGGGATATAGTTATCACTTAAATTATGAAATACAGATTATAAGGAGATATTGACACTAGTTAATTACGTTGAATCGCTTTATATATAGTTACATTGAACGTAGATACAAGTATATATAGGTTCCGCTAGTCAATTGACAACGATCGTTCTATTTCGGGATATAGTTATCAATTAAATTATGAAATATGGATAATAAGTAGATATCGACGCCAGTTAATTACATTGTTTCGCTTTATATATAGTTACATTGAACGTATATACATATATAACAAGTATATATAGGTTCCACTAATCAATTGACAACGATCGTTCTATTTCGGATATAGTGATCAATTAAATTATGAAATATGGATAATAAGTAGATATAGAAGCTAGTTAATTACGTTGTTGTGCTTTATATATAGTTACATTGAACGTATATACATATATAACAAGTATATATAGGCTCCACTAGTCAATTGACAATGATCGTTCTATTTCAGGATATAGTTATCAATTAAATTATGAAATATGGATAATAAGTAGATATCGACGCTAGTTAATTACGTTGAAGCGCTTTATATATAGTTACATTGAACGTATATACATATATAACAAGTATATATAGGTTCCACTAGTCTATTGAAAATGATCGTTCTATTTCGGTTATAGTTATCAATTAAATTATGAAATATGGATAATAAGTAGATATCGATGCTAGTTAATTAGGTTGAAGCGTTTTATATATAGTTACATTGAACGTATATACATATATAACAAGTATATATAGGTTCCACTAGTCAATTGACAACGATCGTTCTATTTCGGGATATAGTCATCAGTTAAATTATGAAATATGGATAATAAGTAGATATCGACACTAGTTAATTACATTGAATCACTTTATATATAGTTACATTGAAATTACATACATATATAACAAGTATATATAGGTTCCACTAGTCAATTGACAACGATCGTTCTATTTCGGGATATATTTATCAATTAAATTATGAAATATGAATAATAAGTAGATATCGACGCTAGTTAATTACATTGTTGCGCTTTATATATAGTTACATTGAACGTATATACATATATAACAAGTATATATAGGTTTCACTAGTCAATTGACAACGATCGTTCTATTTTGGGATATGACGACCCAAAGGGTCATCACCGTATTTCTCCCTTTTTCCGCACTTTTGAGGCCTTGAAAACCTCATTTTTAGTTGCCTCAATTTGCGTGCACAGTCCGGGCGTGAAGCCGAAAAGTTTTTATGTTAAAATATGTGAATTCTGTGAAAAATTTGAAGAATTATGATATTAATATTAATATAGTTGACTTTGGTCAATATTTTGGGTAAACGGACCCGGACTGGTGATTTGATGGTCCCCGGAGGTCCGTAAAAAAATATAGGACTCGGGCATGTGCCCGGAGTGGAAATCCGAGGTCCAGAACCCCGGTAAAAGAATTTTTCTGTTAAATTATTTTCTGAAATGTTTAAGGAAAATGAAAATGAAATTTGATCAAAAAGTAGTGGTATCGGGCTCGTATTTTAGTTCTGATGCCCGATGCAAGTCATATATATTGGTTAAGCGCTTCCTGTAAAGTTTGGTTGAAAACGGACGTCGTTTGACGTGTTTCGGCCTTAAATTGGAAAATTTGGAAGTTATGCAATTTTGAAAGATTTCTTGGGTTTTAAGGCTCAATTCATTGATTTTGATGTTCTGTTGGCGATTTGATCGCTCGAGAAAATTCGTATAATGTTATTGAGTTAGTGTGCATATTTGGTTTGGAGCCCCGAGGGCTCGGGAGTGTTTTGGAGGTGGTTCGGGGTGTTTTGGACTTAGGAAAACTGGCAGATTTTCTGCAATTTTTACACAGCAAATTCCTTCTTCGCGAACGCGTCCATGCCTTGCATTCACAATGCCCAGCCTGCCCTTTCTTCTTCGCATTCGTGATCAGCCCTTCGCGTTCGCGTAGCCTAACCCCCCCTTCTTCGCGTTCGCGATCCTCATAACACGTTCGCGTAGCACAAATTCCGGACCCCAGTCTTTTTTTCTACGCGTTCGCGTGAAGGCTCCTGCGTTCGCGGAGCCTGGCCTGTTTATTCTATGCGTTCGCGTAAGGCCTCACACATTCGCGTAGGCCAATTGTGAAGCCCCCAGATTTTTCTATTCGCGTTCGCGACTAGCTCCACGCGAACGCGATGCCTTCCATTTTCCTTCATCGCGAACGCGGCCTGTGTGTCGCGAACGCGATGAACAAAATATCGCCCAGTGATTTTATGTTCTGAAAACAGAACAGAACGGGATTTTATCCCCTTTCTCAAAACTCTCTCTTCTCCAACAGCATTTTTGGGTGATTATTGGGCGATTCTTCATCAAACTTTTTGGGTAAGTGATTCTTGACTCGTTTTCTTCATCTTCCATCAATATTATTCGAATTCTTAGGCCTAAACATGTGAAAATGGGTAGAAACATTAGAGAAAATGGGTATAGTTAGGGTTTTCAAATAATTTGTGATTTAGACCTTGTTTTGGGGTCGAATTTAAGAACAAATTATATATTTGAACTCGTGGATGGATGGGTGAATTTATTTTGGTTCGAACCTCGTGTTTTGACCACGTGGGCCCGGGGTCGATTTTTACTATTCCGGACATAATGTTGTAGAAAATATATTTAGCCATTTGAACTAGTTTGTTAAGTAGTATTGATGATATTAAATCAATTGTGTATAGAT
>MU724443.1:192294-205175 GCA_026770625.1 Nicotiana glauca | reverse complement strand
AGTTTAAATGTTGTTAATGATTTTCAAACAAATGGTTTTGAGCTTTATGCTCGGGTTGAGAGTGAAATTGGTCGGGCTTGCCTAGAAGTTGTGTTGGGCGCCATCACGACCGGGGTTGGGGTCGTGACAATATGACTCTCAAGTTTTTCTTTTTTTAGTAAAAAAGGTACTACCCAAAACAATGTGAGTTAAAGTATCTATATGGGAATTGATCGTAAACTCCTTACTTAGTGTAGATCCCCTTCCTTATGAATCAGTTTCTCAGATACAAGAGATGAGTGCTGCTAATGTCTTATCTATCATCATTTTTATTTATGTTCTCTTTTTATTCTTTTCTACTTGTGCCATAGTTATTTAAGGTGCATGCAGCTGATTATTGTTGTTAAGAAACCGAAAGAGATATTCATAAAAAAATGGTTTTAGTTTTTAGTAGTTTAATTCAACCTTTTCACAGTAATCAAAAGTTAAAAGCAAAAGAAACGCTATGGCATGCCAGGTTTTTAACTCAAAACAAATGATGTGTGATTTTTTCGATTATATTATTCGCAGAAATAAGGCTTGAACCAAATTTGATATGTGAATATATTGATAGGAAGCTGAGTTTTCGACTGTCAGATATGTAAAATCAATTGTCAATAGCCACTTTGTGGGTCCTTATGCATTTGCTTTTGTAGTTGATTTCCTTCAATAGTTTTTTTTTATTATTTCTTAATCTAGATCTTTTAGAATTAAATTTGTTTTCTTTTTTGCACTATTACGAATTTGCAACTATAAGATGGGAATATTATTTACTTTCATAAATTCCTTTGGAAACAAGGCAACAAACATGTCACGCTCCAAAGATGGGGAGACATGGATGACACTCAGTGTCTAACTGGCTCGAGCGGACCACTCTGTAATTCATTTTATTTTTTTCAAACTATCATGGTCCAGCCTGGCCACAACTCATAATGTACAGCTGTAAGTAGGCAACACTGTATCACTGAACCATTTTTCTTAAAATATTCATGCATATGGTCCGTCAAGACCTACGACATACTGTACAAAATAAACCTCTCTCTACAAAGCCCTTAAGATTATTTGACATCAAATGGGTCGGTACCAGCCTACCCATAAGTCTTAAGCAACACTCTGACACGATGACTCATAGACTTTGCTGCACTCTGAATGAGGTTGAGTCTTACTGATCCTTCGCTAAATGCTAACCTCGTCTACTATGAGGGTTTGCCAAATTGATTGCTTATACCTGCAGGCATGACTGCAACGTCCACAACAAAAGAACGTTAGTACGAATAATGTACCGAGTATGTAACACATGTAAATCAATATATAAAGTACATGAAAGAAACATGGAGTACATGACTCAACCTGTAAGTCTGGATAACTCTGTATATCATTTAATACTTATAGTGTCATGCATATGCGTATGAATGTCATATCGTGCATAGGTACATGTGTTCATAACATCATCAAGCCTCTGAGGGTATATCATCTCGGCCACTATGGGCAAAAACATCAATGTATACCAGCTGATCAGGTGGTTGTGCTTATATAATGCCATAACCTTTTTCCATATCTCATATACATATAATATACATATATACGCGTATATAACGCCATCTGGTCATGGATCAATGTACATGTATAAATGAATGCAATGCATGAGAAGTACGTCAATAAAATCTCTTTGGAATGTCATAAGACCATTATGCCTTTGATTAATATCATGAAATAAACTTTATCAACTTACGTATTTTCTGAGACCCGTGAACATATGATACAATAAATATTCAAGATCGTATGAGTTGTATGGAATTCCAATATGCATGGGCACCAAGATAAGCTAAGTATGCACGCAAAAAGGGGGCAAAAAACCCAGAAAAAGTAATTGTTTACATTTGAAGAAAGCTGAGATGGAACAAAAAGAATTATTTAATTCATAATCTAGAGTTAGTTACGCTATGAACACACTTAAGAGTTTGGAGTTTTCTACATGCAGCATATACAACCATAGGAGATTCAGGTATAAGTTAAAAGAAAGATTTGAGCCCAGGTCTGAGATGAAGGATTGAATTATAAAAGGATTGTATCATGGATATTCCTCAGCGCCCATGAAAGGCTAAATGTAATAACTAATACCATGGACCGCAGATCGGAAGGTAGCTTAAGCTTACATAAAGGCTGATCAGAAGGAGGAGGAAAGTAAAGAGTTACATCAACAAAGTGGTATCAAAGCAGTTCTGTCCTAGGGAGTCTACAAATCGTGTCTAGTAGAGTCTTGTTTATGGGTTTGTTGTACACCACACTTATAAGCAGGAGGCTACAGGACATTTAGGACTGCCACTCTTTCTTCTTACTCTAAATCATGTGGTAGAGCTTAGTTATAGGAATTCAAATTCCTAAATTCTATTCATAGTAAGACGATACCTACATCCAGAAAGACAGTTGGTAAGAGATTACATGTAGGTGTGGAAGTGTTGAGTCAGAGGAACTTGATTTCACATCACGCTTATGATGAGTAAATGTGAGGTCTTTAGCATATCATGTGTGTACTAAGACGTGTAAGCTTCTTGATAACGATCCCTAAGGAAAGAATGACTATCCACTTTTACGATAAAAAGGGGAAAAGGAGAATCGGAAAGTAGACATAAGTTCCAGCAAGTAACAGAAGCAAGGTGAAAAGGGTACGAGGTACCCAGTTAATGAAGATTATCAGTATTTTCAACTCAGGCAGAGAGTTTCCGCCAAGGAACGTAGGAACATTATTGAAAATAATTTTAGCCAAGATTATCTTTGCATGGAAAAGTAATTTCTTCGGGCATTTCATACGGATTTTCCCTACTCCGATCTTGTTGTCACGTGTTTTGTCGCAATTAACAAGTGCTAGAGGGATTGTCAAGAAAATTGACTCAAGTATGTTAAGGCTATCCCTTCTTTCTTTTTGGCATGATCAAAAGAATACGAATGAAATGAGCAAAATACGCAACTTTCATAAATGACTCTATTCATAGAAATACTAGGGATGTCTATATTCTTGATTCCCCATATGGATTATTATTATATCTTCTGTTCATGGGTCTCAGAAAAATACGTATTTGATAAAGTTTATCCGAAAGGCATATGGATTTTTATGGCATTCCGAGAAAATCTTATTAACGTATTTCTTATGCATTTCATGCATTTATGCATGTACACTGACCCATGACCAGATGGCGTTATATATGCATATATATTTATATGGGATATGGGAAAAGGTTACGACAATATATACGCACCACCACCTGATCAGCTAGTATACGTTGATGATTTTATCCACAGTGGCCGAAATGATATGATGGGGTGCCCTCAGAGGCCTGACGATATTATAAAATATGTACCTATGCACGATATAACATTCATACGCATATGCATGGCACTATAATTATTTCATGATTTACAGAGTTATCCAGAGTTACAGGTGGAGTCATTTACTCTATATTTCTTCCATGTCTGTTATGTACTTATTTATGTGCCTTACATACTCGGTACATTATTCATACTGACGTCCCTTTTGCCTGGAGACACTGCATTTCATGCCCACAGGTCCCGATAGACAGGTCAAGAGCCCTCCAAGCAGGTTATCAGCTCAGTGGAAGATGTTGATGCGCTTCATTTGCTTCTGAGTTGCTGGTTTGGTTAGTATGATTTAGACGTGTATTGTTTGGTAAGGCGGGACTCTGTCCCGACCTTTATGAAAATTACGTATTCTTAGAGGCTTGTAGACACATGTCATGTATGTAAAAGATTGTATGGCCTTGTCGGCCTATGTTCAGTATACGAGTAGTTATTTTGGTCTTATATGCTCGTATGTCTTATGTATAAGTTGGTATCACATGTTGTATTCTACTTATCTCACGGCAGCCTTCCGACTCGGTTATATATGATAGAATGTCATGAAAAGATACATTATATTGGTACTCAGTTGAGTAAGGTACCGGGTACCGGTCTCGTAGTTATAGCTAGACAAGAAGATACAGACAAATCAACAGATCATGCAAGATAAACGTAGGGAACCCCAGTATGGGGAATTTAGCCTCGCAGTTATGACATCATGATCCTTGAGAAATATTCAAATAGGAGTCGGGTGGTTAAAAGGTGCGGTATAAGCGTTACAGAAATAAAAGAGAGTGCCACTAGGAAACAGTCAAAATTCAAGTTCAGAAGCAATCCTAAAAGCACAAGGGCATGGAGGTAAGTAAGTAAGGATAATTACAAGTACGAGTTGACACCAAAAATTCCGTCGGGTAAACAATGTAATAAGCTCATGCGTTGCAAGGGTTAGAGGTTCCTCCCTACGTACTACAATGAAATACTAGCTGAGGAAATACGGAAGAAGGCTTTAACATAAGAGAGTGACCTAAAGAAGAAATAGTCTTGTAACAAGAGTCTCACTACAACATTGTATGCACTCCATAAGAAAGTGGCACCTACCGTGGTTAATGAACGGGAAGTAAAATCAAAAGTAATATTCGAGATCATATGAGTTGCACGAAAATTTCGGCATGCGTGGGAACAAAGATAAGCCAAGTATGCTCGCAACAAAGTGGCAGAACGACCAGGAAAAGCAATTGCTTGCAATAAAATAAAGTTGAGGAGGAACGAAAGGAATTAGTTGATCAATGATCCGGAAGTTTGTTACGTTATGAACACACTTAAGAGTTCGAATTTTTATCCATGCAACATATATGTTGTCAATCATACCGACGTAGAAGACTCCGGTATAAGGTAAAAGATAGAATTGAGCCCAGGGCACAGACAAAGGATTGAATTTTTAGATAATGATATCACGGATATTCTATCGTATCCATGGAGGGATAAAGTAATAACTAATATCAGGAGCTGCAGATCAGAAGATAGCTTAAGCCTACATAAAGGTTGGTCAGAGGGAAAAGGAAACTAAAGAGTTACATCAACTAAGTAAATCAGGAGTCTGATTATTGGACCTAGAAAATTATAAACCTCATGATTGTGAACATTGAAGGATCACTCTTAAATATTAGAGGTACAAGAGAGATAGTCCAGTAACCATATTCTATAGGGGCATCGGAAGAATACAAGCCTCATAAGAAGTCAGTATGAAGCTCTCACCAAATTATGTATACACTAGAGGTGCAAGTATCATAATAAAGCTTCAAGTTATGGATGTGAATTATACCTATGTGGGAGGAAGTCATGAAAGGGATACAAGATGTGATGCAAGATTTTAAGGTAAGTAAAACGTGAACAACGTATACGATACTCAAATGCAAGAGGTTGTGAATTGTCCATACTTCGGACAAAAGGCTAGAAACACTGGGATTCAGTGTCTAGGAATGATAGCAGTGTCATCAGTGCCATATCTTCCAACCTATGATTTTTAAAAATTGAGAGATCTAGTTAAGAAAATAAAGAGAAGTTAGAGACGATGTGATGTCTCGCTTGATGTTCTAAAATAACACAAGGAAATCTATAGTACAAGCAAGTTGAAGGAAGGTTGCAAGCTAAAGTATGATAGAGCGACAAGGTTTGAGGAAGACAGGAGTAAGGATAAGAAAGGACGAGTGAGAAGTGACGAGAATGGATAAGTGCAACTTTTTCCAAGAATATCTAAAGGAGTACGGTGTTCTCATCTTCACGACTTTACTTATCACTTGTTATAAATATCATAAATACTTATAACCTCAATAAAATAGTCTTGTCCTCATCTTAAAGTACTACTATTATAATATTAAAATAATAGATCGTGGTATCATATAAAATCAATACATATACTATTATTTTGTTAAAACATCCATGTAAAAAGATACATCAACTTTTAATTTTGCTACTCTCGTATAAAGAGTACAAATTCTCGTACGCTTAATTCTTAAAATGGTAAAAGATAACCTTCTTTTCTTCTGAGAAAATAATTTTTATTTTTACAATACAGAAAATCTCGTAAACTTTCTTATATTATGTGTATAATTTACCATATTCGAAAATTGTAATAATGATAACTATACAAAATTACTTATAAAGCTTTTACTAAAATACTTCACTTAAAGGAAAATACCACACTAACATAATATCTAACGATATCAAGGTTGTAAACTTACAGGGTCTCACAATAATAATGTCTTAAACCCTCTATAACCTCCTACTAGACATAATCCTTTCGAACTCATGTGAATTCACTACAGCACATCCTAATGCTAAGGTACGGGATGTAATAAAATGATATCGCTTTCCAGAGGTTCCTTCAATTTTGAAGTACGTCCACAAGAATCGTCAAGTTGGTGATGCGTCCTCTTATAGTGATATTGACCCCTAGAATATTAAATATTAGTTAATTAACCCGCGCTTCGCGCGGTTAAACAATTCACTCTACTATTTTAATTTGTTTATATAATTAAACAAAGGAAATAAAAGTCGAATGCATAATCAAAAATTACATAAGAAAAAATCAGACAGAAAAGCAAATAAGCATTGACTACTGTTTTTTTTATTTTTAATTTTTTTGTAGTTACAGAATTAAAGAGTTCTCCAAGGGAAATTCTCTCAATTTGAAAGGTGAAGTTAAATACTCAATTTATAGCGAAAACATACCAAAGAGCAGAATCAGTTATATAATTCATAATAGTTCTAATTACAAATTTATTAGAGATTGGAATAGGATATTAAATCGATTGCATTTAAACTCTCCTGCAACATGATCAAGAGGCACATACTTGCTGCTTTGGTCATTTTTTCAGTTACTTATTAAGCTTTCGTGTGAAGTTTAAGAGACGAAAAAAATTAATGGAAGCTAAAGGTTGCTAAATGAATTTTACAAAAATCGTGTTCGTATTTTTTTCATCATTTAGAAATCGAATGCTAATTGCCATGTGCAAGTTGTGCAACAACGCTATTAAGCAGCAAAATTAATAAATTGATTAAAAGATACACTTCAAATATTTAAAAAAAATACTAATTTAATTCACAACATTTCAAAATAAAACATAGGAACTTCAAAACATTTCAGAAACACAAGCATCCTGATGTTTTCTGGAATTACTTTTTATGTTATTTAATTTTTTTTCTTTTCATTTTTCTCCTCTTTTCTAGTATTACTCGTTCATTTAGCATATTCATTTCGTTTTTTGTTCATTCTCTCGCTTCCCGCAATTGTTTTTTTTATTTATCTTATTTAATTTACTTTTAGCAACTATTGTCAAAGTACATTAAATAGGAAAGAGAGAATCAAAATCACATAGATAACAATCAAGGACTCAAGTTAGAGTACTTGCTCAAAAGACAGACTCAACGCTACAGGAATCATAAATAATAAAAATAATCACTTGGATAAAGGTTCAATCATTGATACAGTACAAAAGTAGTTATACTATTATCAACACTGTAACCAAAACAAACATTTCCTTATTTTCCAGAATTAGTTTTCTAGCAAAAATTTCAATCTACAAAGTATCTAAACCGTACAAATAACACGACATAAATGTTATTATTTAAGAAAAATTAAGAAACTCAGCTTGAGAGCTTGAAATGTGTAATATCCATATCTGCTTGATTTGAAGAAACTCTTGCAACAAAATTACTCCTTAAAATATATTTGTAGTTGAGTTACAAGTTTTTCTTTAGTTGTACGAAATAAAGTTTGTTCACTATATATAAGACAATCCTCCATATGGATCTACATCTTCCTCTGCATCATTCTTAATTATCACCATTATGGATTTTACAATGATGTAACCCCGCACCTCATTGAGTATAATTTCTTGACAATTCCGTTGTGGCGATGTTTCAATTCAGGAGTATTGTAAGTGTATGATCCTCAATCAATAAGTATAAGCATAAAAAGGCAGAGTAATTTTAAAAAATTATTGTTGGCCGTAAAGAATAGTAGAACATTAGCACATTGAATCGGTGGTATGAATATTGAATCAGTGGTATGAATATATAGGAGTAAGTGGGAGAAAATGAGGAAGATTATGCAATAAATGTAACTTTTGAACACAACGGGGAAAAACCTGCATGTGATTGTAATTAAACAGTATATTCAGATAGGTAATCGGGGAGAGGTTAAAGAAAGAAAAGCTAGAGAAAAAGCCCTAAATTACTAGGTTATAGGTTCATGGAGTCATTGGAGGTTAGAATTTTGTTGTCATTCTCTCTTTGTAATTATAATTTTTGAAGAAGAAAATTATTATAAATAGAGTTCTATTTATAGTGAATGTCTATATTTAGAGAGATTCTAGGGTTTATTACTTGTGGCTAAGTCATCATCTCCATATAAATAGAGGGTTCTATTCCATTGTAATTCATCCCAAAATTTAATAAGAATTCTCTCTCCCTACTTTTCTCTACAATATTGTTCTTCTTCTTTTATTGTTTCATAACACGTTATCAGCACGAGACTCTAACCAATTGAGTAGAAGCTTTGGGATTGAGTATAATGACTGTCAATTGTTCTATGAACTTCCTTCATGATTAAATTCTGGGTTTAGGGTAAGTATTTTACTTTTCTCTTTCAAATTCTTGATAATTTTTAATTTGATTTTAAATACAAGCAAAGATGATAAATTTTGATTATAACTCTAATGGAGTTAGAAAGAAATTATAACCACCCAAAGTGGTAAAAATTTCTATGTCTTGCCATGATCAAATTCATGTATGATTGTGGACAGAGAATTAAAAACTCGTCCCATTAAATTTGCTCCATTCTCATTCTCTTTAGAGAATGTGATAGCAGTATGTGATAAGTCTGAAAGAAGATAAAATTACTACTATGAATGTATCAATGGATGTAGACGTGACAATAGACGAAATTATAATCGTCATTATTGTGATATTGAGAATAATAAGGATTCTCAAAATAATCCTTAAATCTGTGAAAGTAATATTTGTCATCGATTTGACATGAGATTTTATAAAGCACATATAGATGATTATGATCCATTCATGATGTGAATGTGACAACATCTGATTTATGAATACATATTCATTCTTCGAAGAATATAAACGTGCTAGTGGTAGTGAATATACCGCACTCACCTCTAGAAGGAGGTTTAAGATGATATAAGAAAATAATATCATTATTATGAAATGAATCGTCATTGGTCACGTACCTATTGTACGCCCAAATGTTTGGGTAATGTGATTCTTAAAGAATAACACTAATGCAAGAACCAGATCTTGCATATAATTTTGACCATAACCATAATGGTATAACTCTCTCTCTTTAAAAGAGATATCCACCACATGAATGTTGATGAATCTGTGGTAGTACAAAATTAATTGAGAGCTCTAGAAGAGCCAATTATACTATTTTGGAAAAAATTGATTATCAATAAGACATTGTGTTGTAGCAAGTCTCAAAGAAACTTATTGAGTTTCAAAAGTATACGCGAAAGCAGTTGATTATATTGAGACTATAAATAAAGAAAAAATTTAATATCTTTTATTACTACAACTTGTAGCGGGGTAATATGTATGTGAAAAGCTATCCGCTTTATTCTCCAATTTATACTACATAAATAAAATAATACCACAATGAAGTGAATATTTATTGATATAAAAACTCATATCATAATAAACTTGGAGTTTATTGATAATTGCACACATCATGGTGTAAACCTGAACTTTATTGATAATTTATCCAGTTGACATAATTGGTTTAGCCATATCAATTTAAGTATGATGTGTAGAAATAATAGAGAATTCACATGGGTAAATATTAAAGAACTAGAAAGTTCTTTACAAATTCTCTTATATTGCTTGTTCTCATTAATTAAATGACCAACTAAAATTGGGATTGAATCCCATGAATGCTGGAAATATCAAAGGTAAATATGGGCCCATTCACCTGCCATGTATACCATATAAGATGCATCTTTGAGATGGTTACATGTGCGATTATTAATAACCCGCAATATGGTATTTTGCGAGGTAACTTGATCAATAATTTAAGTTCGAGCATAATTTTCAGATTTTCTATTCAAGAAGTTCATCTTGATAAGTTGGTTTACATCACAGTTGATTTAGCAAAATAATTTATTAAATGCCTCCACTTAATAACTAAACTATTGCTTGTGAGAACAAAGTTATCTATATCAGTTTGATATAGGTTATATACGAAAGTATATTACATTCTCCCCTCACAAGTGGTTTCAGGGCCAGGAACCAAATAATTACATCTTATTATTATTGATGTGCAGTGTATATTTTGATTAACACCATAACGCACAAAGATGGGTTCTCAAAGTTGAGGAAACAAGTAAGTTTTTCTAACATGAGGGGGAGACAAGATAAACAGTTGAGAAAAAGTTACGTATAATGAATTATCATGTGTACATCTAAGAACCTCGAATAAGATATGAACTTGAAGTTCATAAAAGGATAATTCATTTGTAATATATTGCAAAGCATACCAAATGCATTTGTTGGCCCAAATAAAGTAACTATATTCTCATTGCAAATCCTCCTATTAAGTCCTAGAAGGACAAAGTCTATAGTACGCTTAAAACGTATAGACAATCGGTTTCAAATAAACTTCTCGATAAAGAAGATGAGCAAATGATCAAAATGATCATAATAAAGGAGGCAGGTGATCTAGAAGATCACATGACATAACACTTCATAAAATCTCATGAGAGATTCAGGTACCTGAATATATGAATGAAGAGATCTCTATGTTATGTCTTTATGAAAAAATATTAAAACTGATATAAAATGCTTGTCGACGACATTGATAATAGCGCTAAATATATATGAGGATCTTAAGTCTGAAGAAACAATTCGAATAGAATTGGTTTCATATGAAAAACATGTAGTTTTGAACATGTAGTTCAAACACTTGAACGTATAAAGTCAATAGTGTGTGCAATCACTTTTATTTATCTTATATGTCTAGCATGACATGAAAAGTTGATATGCATCTAAAGTCTATTTAAATGGCTTATTTGACTATACTTATATGACAATCCCCAAATGATTTAAATTGCTTGAAGCATATACAATCTTGATCTTGAAGTACCACATCCTCAATGCAATTTATGCACAAATGTATCTTGCTATAACTGTAAGCATAATAGTGTGATAACGAGAATACCTCCATAGAGATATTGAAGAGTCATTCTACGATATTTATGAAGACATTATATCTCTATCAAGAATGATGATTTCAAGGTGCAATATATTCATTCAAGTTAATATGGCTGATTTCTTTATCAAATCTCTACCAACGATCTCTTGAAGATGTTGAAAATGGCGCACAATATTGGAATGTGAAGACTCAAGGATGTGAATTGATGCTCTCATCAGGGGGAGTTAATGCGCGTTGCACTCTTTTTTCCTTACAAGGTTTTGTCCCACTGGGTTTTCCTTGCAAGGTTTTTAACGAGCCAACCAAAAGGCGCATTTCTAAACATGTGTACTCTTTTTCCTTTCTAGAATTTTTTTCCCACTGTGTTTTATTTTAGTTAAGGTTTTAACGAGGCACATTATCTGTTGAATAGACATTCAAGGGGTAGTGTTATAAATAGAGTTCTATTTATAGTGAATGTCTATATTTAGAGAGATTCTAGGGTTTATTACTTGGTGGCTAAGTCACCATCTCCCTATAAATAGAGGGTTCTATTCCATTGTAATTCGTCCCAAAATTCAATAAGAATTATTTCTCCCTACTTTTCTCTACAATCTTGTTCTTCTTCTTTTATTGTTTCATAACAAAAACGAATTAATTAGATGTGTCTTTAAAGGTTGTGATGGTTCAGTACTTAACCGTTGGGTGATTCTAATTCTAAACGGTTCTTAAATAAAGAAATAGGGGTAAAAAGTTAAAAATTTGTAAAAAAAGGAAAATATGAATTCTGCTCAAGGAGAGTGTCACATCACCGTTTCTTAGTCCCTGCTTTATTTATAATATTATATAGATAGATATATTAAATGAAAAAGGGTTCGTAACGATGCAGTAGTAGTTACATATACCATAGAAAGTGTTAGTGAGTAATAAGACTGATCCAAGAAATAAGAATATAAAATCTGCAATATTGCACCCATGATTCATATACATCTAGTTTTATTATCTCTCCGTTCTTTTATGATCCACGCATCGCGCGAGTACGTACACTAATTTCATATAAGGACGTAAGAAATGTCGTGCATTTATACTAACGTCGACTTTCCTGAAATTGAAAAGCCATTGTAACTTAAGGCAATCAACGTTCTAATCTTGTAGAACATTGAAATGTATTCTACTGTTACCTGTAAGCAGTACCTAATTTTGTCTAACCATAATTACTGATAATGTGTTCCTTTTGTTTTTCATTTCTCATTAAGTTTGCATTAACTTCTTTGAGTATAATTTCCACGTAAACGAAACTAAATTTTAACACATAGTGTAACTCCACTCTTCTTCACATATTTTTTGGTTTATTTTTCCACCAATAAGTAGCTAAAAGTCCACTAAATAGTACTGAAAAAATAGAACAACAAACATTATCAGGAATACAGATCAAAGAGAAGAAATATGAAGTATACCAAAGTAACACCTCAGTAAATAAACTCCATGAGAGACTGTAAATTTGAAAGCTTACAAATCTGTGATAATGACAATTCAAATCAGTGAATTTCCACTACAAGGAAGAGCTCTAATCAAAACCATTTGGAGATCAACCAGCTGAACCTCTTTCACCAATAAATGATCCACAACCTCTAGCGTCAGAAATTATTTTCTATATCAGCAAATTGGGTCAACCCACCACGCGATATTGTTAGCAAACTGGTTAATACTCTCTCCCCTTAAACGGCATTTCCTGCCATGTATCAATAAAGCAACAGTCAGTTTGAGCTACTGTCCATTGGTTTTCTTGCTCACTACGCGGGGGGTG
>MU724443.1:171096-188089 GCA_026770625.1 Nicotiana glauca | reverse complement strand
AAAATAACATCTTTATAACCCCCCCCCACCCCCCCACCCCCAAAAAAAAAATGTTAATCCTAATATTTTTTGCTCTCTATAGTACTGATGATAATGCAAATAATACGTGAAACAAGGCAAAAGCCCCACATATTACAGAGATAAATTAGCCAAAATAAATGAAAAATGCAAATATTGTTGGAGAAGATTCCTCCACTATTTTCAATGTAAGGGAGATAATTAAAAAATTCTAATCACATGAGTTGGCATGAAAAATGATACTACTCCAGCAGCAGAAGACATGCTCACCTTCCAGTAATGACGTTTGAGCTTCTTCAGCTATCTGCATGAAACAACGAACACCAACCATAAGAAAAAATTTCCAAGCAAAAAAAGACAAACATAATAAGTAAAATGAAAGCAATAAGCATTATGCAAGTCAGAGATTAGCTAACCATTTGATTTCTTCTGTTCTCATTATTGCAATTTGCCCCAGCATGCTCACTAGACAGACCTTTGAGTCCCCTAAAAAGATAATTTCAGTTAGAGAGATGATAAATGAGATCTTTAACAAGGCTATTTATCAAAAACAATAGCATTCATGATACCAGAATATAGACTTCACAGCCTAAGGGGGTAAAAACAATCACCATGGCAGAAAGGAATGATTAATAGCAAACCTGTTTAAGATAGAGGCACCTTTAGGAACAATTTCAGCCGACGACTGTTTAGCATGATCATCATAACAAGTCTGATAGAGACCCCAGCTGGAACTTAACTGGGAAGATTGCACTTCATCCTTCAGACAAGAAAGGCACAGAAATACTAGAAGACGTCATATAATTAGACTTATGTCAAACTATAATCAAGTACATAGAAGCTAAGGTATTATTTATAGGCTCTTAAACCACATAACTCACTCTGAAACTGTTTGGTCGAATACATGGACTATTCTCATATATTCGCCATCAATAGTAGACTTTAACTAGCCAATGAATATTTTCTAACTAGCTTGAGATATTTGACTAGCATGAGTATGACGATAGACTTCTTTTGTCATCCATATCTTAAGTTAGTGCCTCGGATTTCGTAATAAGAAATTACAAGTTACACGAACAGAACCCAAAATACACCCATAGAAGGAAAAAAGCCCCAGTACCACATATGACCAATTTTCCCATAGAATAATGAATGTATTTGAACAAACTTATACCATGGAGGAAGATCCTGATGACACTTGTGCACCATCACTAATTCTCCTGCTGCTCTTGTCAGTAGATAACTTGCCCATAGTACTAGATACACCTTGAAATGTTTCGTCATTACGTGAATCCAATAATATGTCCTCACAGTCGTCATAACCGCTATCATCAACCTCTCTAACAACTGCTGAAAACCTGGTTTCCTCATCAACTTCTAGGTTCCCATGAAGTTGAATTCCTCTCTCCTACGAAGAGGAAATTCCAAAATATGCAACTCAATTAGAATGGAAGAAGCAGGGAAAGATCCCTAAGAAACCAAGGGTTCCAAATAAAAGGAAGCAATTATCCCACCTCTGCTAGATGAAGATCACGTGTATCCTCACCCTCAATTTCTCTAGCTATTCTTAGAGCTTCTTTTTCCAACTCACTCATCTGAGGACCTTTCTCAAGCTTTGTCGTATAAAGTTCCTCATTAAATGTGCTTTTTACTCCAAACAGTGTTTCATTGGCTTCAAATTGATCCCAGCCCCTAACAAACACACACATTGTAAATGTGTAAGAGTTGAAGCAACTACAAAAATCATTAGAAGATGGCTTGTCTAGACATGCAAATTTTACAATTAGATAATAACATTGGACAAAGAAAGTCTAATAGACCATGTGTTACTAATAAATTGGAGACAGAATAATCAAGGAGACCATTATATGCATGCATCTTTCACAAAGGAGCACTCTGGTAATGTAATTGAGTGAAATTTATTTTGTATCATACGAGAAAGGGGCACTCCTCCTGAATTAACATGCAATAATCTGCTACAACAAGTACACAAGATCTTTACACCAGGGAAAGACATCTTTTTAATCCTTTTGGTGATTACTGATTACTCACATAAAGGAAGCTCGGTGCACAAAGCATCCCGCATTCACGCAGAGTGCGAGGAAGGGCCGCACCGCAAGGGGTGTGATGTAGACAGGAGGGATATAAAACAAAAAAAAGCTACAGGAGGGATTAACCCTTTCCACCAAGAAATACTCTGCTCCAAAGACAGTTGAAGACTTGAAATATGATTCAGAAACAAAATAACAATTAAACCATAAGAACTTTTCCAGTTCTAACATCTGGCGCATTCCAACTCAATGTCTTTACTTCAGCATAATTGAATTCATATTTACTGAGCTTTAGAGAAAAAGGGATGTCTCTAAGGAGGAATTGCACAAACAACACTTCGACAACAAAGGAGGAGTATGTTCTGGATAGGAAAGTGACATAGAGCCAGATAGAAAGAGAAGCAGTGAAACAAATGATGTAGGAAGTATGCATGAGGGACGGGACCAAGAAAATACAATGACACCCCAATCCCACAAATGGAATAATTGGCATATGAATTCTCACTATCCGTTTGCTCTATTTAGACCCATTTCATTCGAACATTCAAAAATTTGGGGTTCTCTATGCTAGAATTTGTATTTCCTACGAACACGCATATCTAAGTGGACTAAATCACTAAAAAGACTCTTAAAAGCACTGGACCTAATGTAAGCATAACACCAAGACCAAGCCCTAATCCTGCTAGCGTGTGTCACCTATACGGATCTTTCCGATCCATTCTGTCCAATTTTCGACTAAATCTGCATGGATACCAGAGATTGTAGGCCTATATGAATATGATGCTCAAGAACAACCAACATAACCATTTCACTAGAAGTATGCAGAGAGTTCTTTTCTTTCAACCACACTAATAATCAGTTTCCACAAGAGCACAGGATAATTCTATAAGAAGTTGATAATACATGCTCAATTTTTTGCTATTAATTTCATCATAGCTCATAAGTCGCAGGTTAACTACTGTGAGATACTATCAAATGAACTATTGTACAGAGAACTACAAATAGCTAACAAATCCACGAACAATCAAAGGAAATGATGTGAGCTAACAACCTATTCCAATGGCCATCAAATATATTTTCTAGTTCAGGACATTCAGGAGCATCATCATCAGGTACCCAGCGTTCCAACTGCCGCTCTACCTCATTATGCCGAGATTGTGAAATGCATGAATCTGTCAAAAGTTCCTGCTGCTTTTCCAGCATGAATTCTGTTCTGAAGCCATCTAAAGTTATAGGCACACCCTACTCCAAAGCAATAGAGCATCATCAGTATAATTAAATCTAATGTACCAGTTTAAAAAGAGATGATAGAAAGTGACAAGAATCTGAGTCAAAAATCAATTAGAAATGATATATAAAGGTCTTTCATGAAAAGACCATCACCATCATATACTGTGGCCTGATTTGTTTGGTTGATTATTTAAAGATATGTTATTGCTGACGGTGCATAAAGTAATTGCCAGAAAGAATTATAGTAGTTGCACACAAACCTTTGCTGTAACTTGCACAAACTCTTTACCCGGGATTATTAAAGTCTTTGATGGAGGCTTGCTAAAAGTTTCAGAAGTATTCTTCATTCCCTCTGTACTATCTTTTATCAAGTGGGCCATTTTCAAAATAATACCTGTGCCAGGTGAGGGTAAAAAAGCTGATGTTTAATATAAAATAGTTAAAAATATGTCAAACAATGTTTTGGGTCTTTAATTGATAACCCAAAAAAGATTCTGCAGTCTAATTTAATTTTACTAATTCTAACATACCAGAATCTTTTTCAGTGTTTGCTGCATGAAGTATTCCTGAAAACACAGATCCGTCCACCACTTGTACTTCCACTTGATGTCCAACAAGACAAGTAGTTAAATAAACTAGTCGATCACGTGACGGGCTTTGATATGCTCCCCCTTTACCTGGAACACTTGGAGTTAGACCTAGGGAAGAAATCATGGATAATTCTAAGTCAGCGGTTCTCACCTGCACCAGCAAATTGACGGGAAGTAGCTTTTCCAGATTGAACTTTACTCTCCAACCTAGTACCCACTTCTTTTTCAACTTTTCGACGGCCATATCCATTGGCAGAAGGCCTTGGCTGCACAGGCTGCTGCATCGTCCTCAAAAATGTGTTTATAGGCGAGATGCAGTTCAGCTCGGGTTCAGTCTGTACACTGCAGAAGACAACACTCCTATAAACAAATAACCCTTACTGCAAAGATGGAAATGTAAAAGAAGCATCTTTTTTTTTGCAATCTTAGCAAAGTACATAACTGCACAGTACACACCAAGGCGACAATCAAAACCTGAATCTTCCGGTAGCTGTTACCAACAAACCAGAAACAAGAAGTATAAACAAAGATGGAAATGTAAACAAAGACAACACTCCTATAAACAAATAACCCTTACTGCAAAGATGGAAATGTAAAAGAAGCATCTTTTTTTGCAATCTTAGCAAAGTACATAACTGCACAGTACACACCAAGGCAACAATCAAAACCTGAATCTTCCGGTAGCTGTTACCAACAAACCAGAAACAAGAAGTATAGAATGCGAAAATATTGCATCTTTTGAACAATAGCTAGGGGTAAATGCACTTTGTTGAACTGAGATTAACAAGATTCAAAGTAAAATAGAAGGCAGTGTCCTCTGCAATGCAAGGTGAGAATTACATGTTAATAGATGCAAACCCTTAATTTCTCTTACGACTAATAGAGAGTTTTTGAAATGAATTCATATAACATCACAGATGAGATCTTCAACTAGCCTAACATATACTTCTTAGAGATAACTAATAGTATCGGAATTATGTGTTAAGGAGATATGTAATATTACGATAAGACAAAACCTCAACGAAAAATGACCACTATTCACTGTTAGAAATGGATAGCAAAGTATAGGTTAATCTTGCTGGATTCTACACATAATGTTATTCGGAGTACTTAAACCACATTGTATAGGTTCATCACAAGATGTATTGGATGAGAACCAAAGTAAAGCCAATGTTCTAATCACTTCCAAAAATACTTGGCATTTCTATAACCTAGATTTGGGTGTTGCTTCATTTTGATTCCAAGCAATGACCAAAACCTTTTACATCTTGAAATAGTCACTTCTATCTCATCCAATTGAGACGTAGAAGTGAGCAAAGAAACATCCTAAACATACATACACACAGAGACCAAATGAATGGCATCCATAACTTTTTAAGGAAGTAACTGTTCAATACTAACTAGCACAATTTGACCTACTAATAGAAATGACCCAAAGCATCCTTATGATACTGACAGAAGTATATTATCCTAAAGAAACACCAACAGGATTATCCTTTTCCTTGTTTTACGCGATCAAGATTACAATTACCAACTACAGCAGAAGTTGCATATGTCAAAAAATATGATCCAGGGGCTAAGTAGCTAACTACAAAAACTCCACAAACACAAGTAGATTACAGAAAAACTGTAGATTCATAGATGAAAAAGAAACACAACAGTTATCCCCCCTCCCCCCTTTTTTTAAGAATTTATTTCCAAAGAAAAGGAGAGCTCTTGTATACAAGAAATGTACGGGAAGAGAAAGCTTTAAACAAGAAGATGGCTTTCCAGAAATTACATCTAATATGCAATTTGTACTCCAAAATACACTAGAAATAAAAGGTCCAACGAATCTGGAAAAGGGCTATTATGTCCCTGCAATGGCTCTGAGAGTTGATGTAAGTGCATCAAGGGGCAACTTATTTGGCAGAGTTCGACTTTGTTGCGGAAGCCAAATGTATATAGTGTGAATAAGTCACAACTACTATACCAAAAATTATGACAGCCACCAAATAATAAATAAGACAATAAAGCAATAATAAAAGGAACACCAGAATTAACGAGGTTCGGCTAATTTTGCCTACTCCTCGGACACAACCAATATTTTATTTCACTCCAAAAATACAAGTGAAATAATACTAAAGAGAGAAGATACAAATGTCTTAAGAAGATAAGAAGGCAAATAAGAGGTGTATTTAAATCCTAAACATTAGGCCTCCTTTTATAGGGAAAAATCTTACCCAATTTTGCTAACCCACCGATGTGGGAAGTTGAAATTTTTGACATTTCAACAGACTTGTGATAGTCAAACCTTTTTATTTCATCACTATTGTCTATC
The DNA here is from genome assembly GCA_026770625.1 of Nicotiana glauca. NCBI lineage: Eukaryota > Viridiplantae > Streptophyta > Magnoliopsida > Solanales > Solanaceae > Nicotiana > Nicotiana glauca. The sequence goes on along the minus strand of MU724443.1, from coordinate 181,880 downwards.
TTTCCATATTTGACAAAAATGCTTACAATATAATCATCACCTTCATAATAATTTTTACTGTAATTTTCCATTATTCAAGTTTCAACCGACAGTAAATTAACTTCAACATTTGATTGGCTTGACCTGAGAGCCAAATTATATCACATAAAATAGCACAAAAGAAGTGTTAGTTCCGCACTGTAACGGTGTAACCCCCATTTTTTTTTAATGGTGGTGTCCGGCTTAGATTGATATTCCCGCAAATGCCTGTTATCTCCCACCAGCACAAACACAGGGTAACTCTACCACCCAAGACTTAGCCAGATGGGAAGAAATCACCCTCTCCAATGTTTTCATCTCATTGACCGTTGGGTACCCTTGGGTGCAGAAGCAAACCCAGCCTCAATTCTGATGCTTAAGATAGACCAAATTGCTAGAATAAAATAAATATACACACACGTCTATGTATGTATGTATGTATGTGTATGTATAAGTAGCTTTAGAATAACAGGATTGGTAAATATTTAGGTGCATCTTTCTAACTTGATATATCAAGATTTTGATAATTCATATTCAAGGATGGGTGGCAAGACTAAGGCTTTGTGTACTTCAATTATCATAAATAGAATATATTATCAGTTTGGATTCTCAAAGCGCCAAGAAAGGTGTGTTTTTGTATATTTTGACTACCAAAAACTCGAAGAAGAGGGGGATCTCCTATGTTAGTAGGTGTGTCATGTGCAAAACTATGGGAGAAGATGTGGATCACCTTCTATTGCATTGCCAGATAGCATCATGACTTTGGTAGGAGATTCTGAGATGGTCTGGGTTAGTATGGACCATGTCGGTTAGCTTTAACGTGGATAGTGTGGATAGTGAGAAATAGTAGATCTTTTAAAGGAATTGAGCATGATTTTGAACATTTGAAAAATAGTCGTTTATCATTAATATCTTTTTAGTGCACCAGTGATGTTCCTATATGTATTGAAGGATGAGTGTCCGTATTGTAGAGAACCATTTATTTTTATAGGTTCTCCATCTTTTGTAGAAAGGAACAATGATGAACGTGCAATACGGATGAGAACACAGAACACTTCCCGGAAAAGGGAAGCAGCAACTTGCCAAAGAATCTATTTTCCATTCAGTGAAAACTTGAGCTAAAGTCTTCTATCCAACCTGCATTCACTGTCTTTTAGCTCTTTATTTCTTTTTTCCTTTTTCTGTGGTATACATAATCATACCAAGTGATAACTGGAGTCTACAGGCTTACAATTGCTAGTTAACATACAACAACAATATAAGAGCTAAATTGGCAAGAATAAACAGCATAATCCAGAAAAAAGTTTCTCTACAGCGCCCAACTTTCCAAACAAGCAATCAACGTAATAAGAGCTGATCCAAAATCACCTACTCGATTGCAAATAATAGCTTTTGTAGCTACTTTACAAAATCTTAAGTAATCAATAGAAATCCCAACTTTAAAGGGATTTGTAAAAAAAAAATTGTTTCCTGAGCTTAATTCAAAACCCTAGACCCATTTTCTTGTGCGATCCAAACTAGGTGATCCGTCAATACAGATGTAGATAAGGAAGACGAGACTTACAAAGAGAGCTGGGGAGAGAGAATGTAGCGATCCTAGCGAAGAGAATTGAATTTGAGCAGAAACGACACCGTTTTACGTCAACGGAATTGGAAAGGCTGAAGAAGTCACACCGCGTCTACCGCCACCGAGAAACCTGAAATTGCCCAAATTGCAAAAATGGGTTCTTTCTCTTACACGGAGTACATTATTATGCCCTCCCTCTATAGATCTTGTCTTATTTTACTAATTTATTACAATGTTTAGATAAAATACAATAAAGACTGACTAGCATGACTAAACACAAAATTTAATATATTTGTTTATACATCATTTGTATTTTATTTTTATGTTATGCAAACATTTATATATTATTTTATAGGAGACGGAATGAAAAACAAAAAATATAAGCATTCGTACTAAGTAAACTAAAATAACTTTTCTAATTAAGATTTTACTAAAACGACAATATAAGTGTAAACGATATTCTTTTTTATTTTATTTTCTTGTAAGTATAAGTTAACGCTGTAATGAAACTTTTACACTAATCTTTAAAGTTTAATTTGTTATAGAAGGTTATTTAATTTTTTTGAATTGCTAATTCACTTATTATCTTTAGCTAGTTACTTCTAATTATTTTTTAAATGGCATGATAAATTAAAAACTGCATTAGTTAAACTACCAAAGTATAGAAGTCAAACTTTATCTTATGGAGTATACTTTTAATGCCTATTGGCAAAGAATCCAGCTTTTTTAGAAGTCAAACATAACCATTTGATTCCCACACCTATATGTCAGACCTCCATCCTTCCTTCCAATAGGCATTTCCTTTTTCATTTTTTTTCCTTCCAGCTTTTTACTTGTAATTTCTTTATACTAAAATGTAAATTAACCACATAAATAAGATTAATATTTAATAAGGGTAGTTTAGTTATATTAGGTATTTATTTATAGGATTTAGCGTTTTCTTAATAGACGTGTTAAAAGGAAACTGGTCACTTATTGTGAATAGGAGGAAGTACTTGATTAGTACCATTGTTCCAAATGACAATTATTAGTCTCTGTGACAACAACAACTACCCATTAAAATCTCATACAGTGGGGTCTGGGGAAGATAATGTGTGCGCAGACCTTACCTCTAACCAATAGGGCAGAGAGGCTACTAGTCTCTGTGACAAAAGAAAAAAAGGTAGCCCAATACACTAAGCTCCCGCTATGTGCGGGGTCTGGGGAAGGACCAGATTACTAGGGTATATTGTACGCATACTAGTTACGTCAAGACTTCCCTTCTCAGATCTCCCCGACAATTGGTACTTTTTCATCTTTCAACTAAACTAAGCAAGCCAAGAAATATCAGTATCGGAAATAAGGAACAAAAGCCATCACTAAAAAACTGGGAGCAGGTATTCCACAAGTTCATGTTACAATAAATTTAAAATGCCAAACTTTTGAAAAGCTATGATGGTACAATATAAACTCTATCCCTACTAGTGGCCTATTCCCTGTTCCTGATTAGGGTAACAAGTTTCAACTTTGACAAACTATACTACCTGATGCACAACGTATCCTGCATTCTATGTAGGAACAATTTAATCTACTTAGTCAAATAAATGAAAGCAATTGCTAGGTTCTCCAATCGTCAGCAATAGTTCCAGAGTCTCCAATGATTCTATAAAGCATAGGAGTATATTTTCAAGTGATATAATTGACAGGAGGGGTTCGTGTGGCCTCCAGATGAACGCGTATCAGCAAATCAATTCATGATTATACATGAAGCAGGCATTTTGACACGACGAACTTCAAAACAAAAGAATGATCACCATTACTATGACTTAGATATGAACGTGATACTCTAGTCGTTAAGTCACCATATAAGAGAAAGCAGCGGAACCAAAGTTCCCCTAAAGACGTAAATTGATCTTCTCAGACCATTTAAAGATATCTGAGTGAACTCGATCACCTCCCAAATCTTTGCCAGTAGCACCAGCTGCAACTCTCATAATATCCTCAATCAAAGCAAAATTCCCCATTATATCAACATGTGCACCGCTCTGAGTACCACGGCCCTCAAGAAGATTAGCAGGAGGAGCATGATCATACTCTCTTAAATAAGTCTTGATCCCTGAAGGATTAAACCTAGTTTTCCCGCGCCATCCTTTTGTACACATGAAGCCAGCACTTAAAATAGGTACCGTCTCATCCCCATCAACAGTGAAAACACCATTCTTCAAGCAACCTTCATTTCCTTCATCAGCTGAAGTATCAATCTGGAATGGAATATGACATTGTGCTATTGGTGTCTGCTTGTAAACATATGCTCTTTCAGTTGGAATGCCGACTCCATACATTGAATAAATCTCCATGTCAGGAGCATTTGGTAACCTGCAGGGTTAGTAAGGTAAACATGAAATGTCGAGGCTACTTCCTTTTATAACATAAATGTCGAGGGAAAAAGATTAGACGAGGAAAGATCTCTTTTCTACCAAGTAAAAAAAATGAAGAACCATTTTCTAACCTGTGAAATATCAAGTAACAAGAGGCATTCTATGTACAAAGACTATGAACTAAATAATATGGAGACAGAAGTGCAAGTGGAAATGCTCACTTTGTTTCCAATGGATTTGACCAGTATTTGTAGTGTGAAAACTTTGGATCATCCAAATCTTCAGCTATCCCATATGAAAATTGAGCATCTCCGCGAGCCATCATTTTTGGGGCAACAAAGTTGAGCAAATCCAAAATATCACCAGCTGTATAAACCTTGTATTCTTCCACTGCTTTGATACCAGCAACACCCATGTCATAGTATTCGGTCCACACATCGCATGTGTTATTTGCAACATTAGTGCCCTTCACTGCACCCTGCATGTAAAAAAACGCTAGCTACTTCCAGGCAACAACAAGTGAGTGGGAAAGAGATAATTTCGCAAAGCTTATAAGTACCAGATATTAAGGCATAAAGTGACATGTCAAAACATTGGAACTTAGTATAATAAGCTTATGAACACGAACCACGGAAAGACATAGATTTAGACATCACATATTATTCCCTTAGTTGCCATTCAGTTAAATCCTATGGTACTGCTGAATTATGTTCATCTTATATGTGTTTGTTGAACCGCTATATAGTTATTTTTTTTTCTTTGCTGTATAAGGATCAAAGTGTCTAGCATTTCCCTTAATATTTGCAGACTTAAAACGATTCTAGAAAATTTATCATAGAAAATAAAGGGTGAAGGTGGAAACTATCATATCCTATACCCTACATAACACCAAGCACATATGCTCAGGTTTTAAGATAGGAAACCATGCATGATGCATCCCATGTGCGTAATGTTAAGTGACAGCTCTTTGGCAATTCTCAAATCAGAAATGTAATGTTAAGTGACAGCTCTAACAATGCTATGCCTCACAAGTGTTTTTCTCAAGCAAAAAAAAAAAGCAGAAACCTTAAATGAACCAGAATAAGAACTTGCTGTCAAAGCGCTAATTTGTTTACAGATAATAAATCTTATGGTGCTCTTTCATGTTTATGTTGAGTATTAAAAGTTCTAATTTGCAAAGTGTCCTTAAAACTGTCATCCATAATCTTCAAATAACCCAAAATAGACTCAAAGTTGAAACAAATGGAAGAAAGCATGGAAATCTGTATAGAACGAAAAATAAGGAGCATTTAAGAGTTCTCATTAGCATTACTCTGAAGTCGATCCTCTTAAGATCCGAGGAATGTTTCTGTGCTACATCCTTTCCAAATGCTATCATCCTTCCATAGTTAACATATTTCCCTTTAGATTCTACAATTTGATTGTCATTACGGCTTGATATCTGATTTATGTTGTCTCTTAGCTTTCTTTTGCAAGGAGAATAGCCTTCTTCTGGTGACCAGTCAATACCACCCCAAATCGTCTCTCCTCCTTTTGGTATCATAGACATGGTTGAATCCCATGTCCGCAGCATCTTCATTAAGTGCGGTAGTGTTTGAATACGAAATAAATCCTTGTCCATAACAGCCGGTGCTATAGCCCTGAAATATAAGGTGGATCTCTAACAAATTAAACAAGAACTACAAAGGAAGAAGGAAAATATTACACGTAAAATCACTTCAGGACTTTTAGTTTCCGTGACTGCTTACTTAAAATCATTTTGCATATAGCATTTAGTTTTAAAGCATAAAAAGCTATCGAATACGTATCTTGCAGAACATCAGGTATTCATACTGGAAAGTTGAGGAAAAAGGAAATAAGGACGTATGTCACATGTTCAACTGCAGTTACTACTCGACATACTAGTATTAGCTAAGAAGAGCTGGTAAGGATTCAGAACACAAGATGAAAGCATAAAAAACAAGAAAAACTCCCAACATCAATAGAAAATTTGATGCATTACGCTACTTCTAGAAACGAAGAAATGATTTAGCTCTATTAGCAACATTCACAGGAACCAAGTTTACCTGGCAACAGCAATATCCCGCGCTTCTGCTGAGAAAAGTGAAGCTAGTGCTTTAGGAACACCAAGAAAAGGCCCACCAATATTCATCACTGCTTTAATATGCTTGGCACACCAATCAGGACCACCCCCACCGCCCATTGGAGCCGGTGTTTCCACCCATTTCATAAAATGCAGAAAGTATATAGCCCCCATAGAATGTGGAACAATGACTGCCTTATTGCCCCTATTAGTTGCAACCATCAGTTCTATTTTGCTTTTTATGTGACTTAGTGTCTGGTCGCGCACCTGATGAGATGAATCGACCATTATTGTTACAACTGATTCAGGAAACAACAAAGTTCAAGCAAAAGGACAATCCCAAATAAAGTGACATTTATACCTCAGTATTCTGAAATGAAAGCCTCCAGTCATATGCAGCCATATACATCGTTTTCTCCTCATATCCTATTCGAGCCAAATTAGCAATCAAAACTGCCCACACAAAATACCCAGGTGCAAAGTAATCTGCAGCAACAAGTCCAGCAACTGGCCTAAGCCTAATACCTGGAGGATCCAACCCAGATTCATTGTCCAATGACATGTGATCCACCCAGCACAATGGTCTGTAACCGTCACACAGAATAAATGAAAATCAAAAGTTCTTCTTATGCAATGTTGTCTAAGACAATATTACTTTAAAATATACTCTCTTTAACAACTTAAAATTTTAAATGAGATAGTCACACAATTCAACATATTATCAGTAACCGACAAGAGGTCCTAGATTTGTGCCTCACAGCCACTTATTTCGCGCATGAAAAAGAATCAAACCCGCATGTTAGAGAGAAATCTTAGTAGCTCAGTTAGCTGGTTACCCGAACTTTCACCCTAGTTGGTAAGGGTTCGATTCCCCACCTTATAATCTCCTTATCCGTTTCCCCTTCCCCTACCCCTATATGATGTATATATAAATAGGAAAAGAAAAAAAAAACAGCACGTGCGTGTGTGTTGATGATATAATTAAGTAATTAAAAATGTACTCTCTCTAACAATGATCACATTATCGCGCAATTTAACAAAATTAAAGTAGCATACCTTTTGTACACTTCTCCAAAAGTGCCACCCCAGAGGCGTTTCCGAAACAATCCTTCAGCACAGTGATGTCCTTCCCATAACTCAAGGCCACAAGTAACAATCCCAGGAATAAAAACTACTGGATGTTTAGCCATTAGTCCTTCTTTTCGTAACTTAACACCAGGGGGATCAGCTACTGGCCCATTAATCGCCTCTGTTACATACTGAGGAAAAGACGCTGGCATTGCATTGTATGAAAATAACAAAATCCACCACACAGTGCATATGCATCCTACAAACCAACAACAACTATCAATACATGACCATTTCTGCTTTGTTCTAACATTACTCTTCTTAATTTTCTTATCATCTTCATCGTCTGTTATGTCATGCTGATGAATTTCATTTTTAGGTGCTTTTCTTCTTCTAATTAACTCCATTTATCTCTCTAATTAGCGTTAATATTTTTTTCCACGAAATTAAAGTTTTCTTTGTCAACAAAGTTAGTGTTGATGGATGCAAATATTTTGTGTATAGCAGATTAGCAGTGTACCTTCCCATAATGGCGGATCAAGATTTCTAATTAGTGGATACAAATACAACATTTGTACTTGCTACTAAAACTTTATCGTAAATAAATATGTTTATGCTAAATAAATAATATATTTGTAAAACAAATCAAAACGCAATTTGAAGACAGCAAGTCGGCACTCACATAGCTTCCTATGAGCTTGGTAGAGCATCGGTAGAAAAAAAATAAAATAATAATAATAATAATAATAATAATAATAATAATAATAATAATAATAATAATAATAATCGGTTCCATCTATTATTTGAGCTTCGTTCTTATCTTTTGCGTATTTACAGAAGAGGATGGTGCTATTTATACATTATACTTCTTTACAGTTTTAAAAGTAAGAAAATAATTTTTTTTAGATCTTTTATGTGTAAAAGTAGGTATTTTTAGATCTTTTTTAGTTAGCTGGGTCATAAAACTAAAAACAAATACGTAAAGAGCAAAATCATTGACCTAAGAGATGTTAGTTCTAGGGTCAGCCCAATTTGTCCCACCACATGGCTGACTTATGCAGATGTCCCTTTTTAGGTCAAAATTATTTTTGTTTGACTTATAGGTCATATGTTGAAATTGTAGAATCAACCGGTACTTGCATTAGAATAGGCTATTTGCATCACGCTCCTTGGAGTAGGGCTCTTTCCGAATCTTGCAAGTTGCAGCACGGAATGACTTATACACTAGGCTGCCTTTTTTTTCTTTTTCGGCAAACGCTTAGATTTTGTTTCTATTTTAGAAGGTTAGTGCAAATATAGGCTATAGCTCTTAGAAAATTCTATTTCCGAATAAACATTAGGCTCAGCTCTGATATTTGTTCATTTAATTTTCAATTTGATCCACCTTAAAGACGAAATTTAAGATTGTGGTCTAACATTTGCGATAATCTACAAAAATTTAAAATTGAGTCTACGTTTTTTCTTATAAGATTCTTCGTTTGCTCAAAATTAATCTTAAGGTTGTGGTCCAAAAGGTACATAATTTGCAAGAGAAAAAAAGGTCGTTTATTAAACAATTTATACAAAAAAAAAAAGACAACCAGTGAATTTTTTTTATTTATACAAATGTCCATTTTTAAAGTCATTGTTTAGATATTTTCGCCCCTATTTCATAAAGTTGTGCAAATATAACCCTTGGGAAATTACCTCCATCTCGACAATGCTAGGTGTATTGGGAAAAATCGAGTTTACATATTAAAGATGACATGTCATGACACGTAGACCAGTCAAACAGTCAAAGAATTAAAGTTAGTCAACAGACACCAGCAACAACGGATGCGAGCAAAGGTAGTAGAAGAGGCACGGGCAATTACTCAAGTGATACAGGGTCCATACCTATTCAAGACATTTAAAACTCAAAGATCAAGAAGAATTAAGGGAATGAATCTGATAGCCTATGAAAGACCAAATACAGTATTTAATGCGTATTAAATACTAAAAATGTTAGAGAACATTTATTTAATATAATGATTGTGTAATGTTTCATTTAATGTCATTAATTGCTCATAATAGCCTTATTATGATAAAGGTAAGGCACGTATCTCCAAACTTACTATAAAAAGGAGAATGCTGAACACTTGTAGGACACGAAATACTATTGATATACACTCTGATTTACTTGCTTTCTAATCATATTTTTCTCAAAAGTCTTTCTTTAAAAAGAAGAATGCTGAACACTTGTAGGACACGAAATATTATTGATATACATTCTGATTTACTTGCTTTCTAATCATATTTTTCTCAAAAGTCTTTCTTTACATTCTTTTTTTATTATCAATAACCCGTATTTTTCTAAATTTCTAGCTTTGACTAAAACCCTATTTTTTTTATTAAACAAATTGGTTCCGTTACCGGGAATCTGATAATCTATTTCCATCAACTATGGCAAACAACTATGATAACACTCAAGGAAATCAGGTAAATCAAAACCAACAGGTTCAGGGAGATCTACAAAACATTAACCTGGTCCCTTCTCCACGTGGTTCATCACGACAATCTCGTGAAGGCACTCCTGAGTCTCATGCAACTACAGGATCAATCTGAGAATTTTGATGGGGTAGATGAGGCTTTACAAAAAGCAATTGTTGCGCATGTCAATAAAGTTGTTCAGGCTCTAGTTAGTCAGTTACCTGCTGTACCACCCACACCTACACCCAATAACAACACATTGGAGAATCTTCATTTTGGGCTTGTTAATTCAGGAAACGGGGGAACCCCTAGTGAATCACATGAGGGAGAACCAGGTAATTCATCTAATTCTCATTTGCAAAATTTAGTACTAACCCTGCAGAAACAGCTCAAAGAGCAAAATGACCGCATAGAGCAAATACCCGGGGTTCCGCCTGTAATCAAAGGGGTGGATATGGATAAATATTCACAACAACCTTGGAAGCCAAGTGTTTCTCCCCTTCCTATTTCAAAGAAGTTTAAGATGCCTGATATCCCAAAGTATGATGGAACAACAGACCCACGAGACCACGTGATAGTATTCACAACTGGCGTTAAGGGCAATGATTTGACCAAACAAGAGATCGAATCGGTATTAGTCAAAAAATTTGGTGAAACACTCACCATAGGGGCGCTAACATGGTATTCTCTCTTAACCGAAAATTCTATAAACTCTCTTGTTGAGCTTGCAGATTCTTTCATCAAAGTACACTCGAGAGCTCAAAAGGTAGAAAAAAGAATAGAGGATATCTTCAAAATCAAGCAAGGAGATTCATAACTACTTCGAGATTTCGTGGATAGATTTCAACGTGAAAGAATGACTTTTCCACGTGTACCTGACAATTGGACAGCTATAGCCTTCACAAGTAATTTGAACAAAAAAAGCTCGGAGTCCACAAGGAGACTCAAGGAAAGCCTTCGAGAATTCCCTGCTACAACGTGGAATGATGTTTATAATAGGTACGGCACGAAGTTGCGGATTGAAGAGGACACTATTCCACTATTTCAAAAAGAGGAGAAGGTAAGTTCGAGATGTGCAGAAAACGAAAGGAGGTCCGGTAAAAATAGATACGAGCCTTACATGGGACCTACGGTAAAAGACTCACGGTCAATACCAGATAATCAAAGGTACAAGCATAAATCTAGAAACGATGAGTCAGGTTCCTCATCAAGATTTAGGAATGAGCGAAACAATCATGAGTCA